>LPNX010202071.1:126111-147262 GCA_001517045.1 Pseudotsuga menziesii
TGGTGTTGAAACCAACGTTATTACTGAATCTGAGAGTGAAAATTCTGGTGGCAGTAGGGAAATCATTACTCCAGGTGCTGATTTACTCATGATCTCTTCAAGAAGGTATGCTGATCTATGGTACATCCTATTTTATTTATTTTCTAATTCAATTCATTTCTATTTTATTACTTATAGAGATCATTTTCATTTGAAGATGCCAAAGAGGGTGGGAGCTAAAGTACCGGAGTCCTTCAAAATCCATATCCAAAGAGCCAAAATAGAACGACAAAGGAGACAATGTCTTGCAAATGTTGAACTTGATGATACACTTGATCATTATATTTGGAATGGGCTTGACACTGTGCAATATAGAGTCATTTTAGGTGAATGTGCAGACATTGCAAATCTTGTTCCTAAAAAGGAGTATGCACTAGTGATTGCAGATATCCCTCATGGATACAATATCCGAAACACTACTTATGATTGTGAGCCTTATACTTACCAATCATTCAGTAAAGTGGTTTCGGGATTTGTAGATGTCACAACATCACCACTATGGAGATTTGTTGTTTTTCATTCAGACACACAATTAGGGGGCTTGTTGACAGCCTTCAGGGGTAAAGGAAAAAAAAGGAAGCAACTTCATTGGTAATATATTTGCACTATATTATCAAAATTTTGAATTTATAAATCAATTATATTTATTGATAAGTTAATTAATTGTTTTATATTTTTGTTACATGCAAAAGCCTAATGTTCGTAGCTCAAGCAGCGATCCATTCCTGAGTGATGCTGAAAGCATACATGTTTCAACTTGGACACAGGAAGATGCTTATGAACCTCTTTAATCAATGAAAAGAGAGGAGGAAAACATAGTCAGATATTGAGTTATAATGCCGTGGTAAAAAAATTAACATATGAAGAAAGGGATTTGAAAGGAGTGACTGTAAACATCTATCAAAAGCCACAAGCATTGATTAATTATCTCATAGATACATTTTCAAGAGAAGGAGATTGGGTCTTAGATTTGTTCTCGGGTTCAGGTAAACTTTCTCATATTACATATGAAATAATATATCAAGTTTTAGTGTATGTTTTATCCTTCATTATTTTATTGTTTTAAAGTATGCTTCTTTATGCTATTTCACTTAACTTTAATTTTGTTTTTGGTGATTAGGTACAACAATAGCATGCTCCTTACAGAAAGGAAGAAATTGCATATCGATTGATAATGATCCACTCCAATGCAATTACATAAAACAAAGAATTAAGGCTATTCAAGTTCTTCCAGATGAACTGCAAGAAGTTGGTTTGAAGAAAGGAGAGTTTAGTGAAACACTTGTGGCAAAGATGTCAAAAGAGCCCCAACCCCCGTTAGGAGGGGTGTTTGGAAATGAGCACTTTGGGGATCTTGCAGACATAGAAGACCCAATGGAAGAGGACATTGATGTCCCTGAGGAAATTCAAGCTCCAGAAAATTCCAATGTCGATGAAGAATTTGGCATGCATGATATTGTTGAATAGTTTCATGTTTTGAAGAAAATGTTAATTTTGACAATTTTTGACAATTTTTTGATAAGATATATTAGTAATGTTTTGACTTTCAGACTTTATTTTAGAAATAAAATTTCTAAATATAATGTTTTTAATATGTTTTTTACAAATAATTTGTATATTTTTGCTCGACTTTATGTGAGTCGTCACTTTTCGATAACTAATATGAAATATGATCATTTTTAGAGAAAAATTCTCTGAAAATTCATTGAAAATGGTTTTAAATGTCTTTATTTTCTGGAATTATTTACAATTTTGTCAATAAAAATGCCTTATTTTGTACATAAAAATGTCTTATTTTATAGAAAAAATCGTAAAATGTATATGTTTTTCATTATAAATTGCTTAAAAATGTATGTTATTTTGTTAAATTTCAAAAAACACACTTGAAAATAGAAATTAAAAATATTTTACAACAAAGATAATTCAAAGGCCCCAAAAAATGTCTGAAAATAAAAATGTGTGATACTGGCATCAAGCATTTTTGAAATGGGGGTAAAAATAGCTACTAAAATTAGGAGAGAGAAAAACGAGAACTGTGTTGAGTTCTCGTTTCATAGTATAAGTGGTTTGTTGAGGTTATCTAGGCCATGGAGTCGGACAAGCCTTCTGGGATGGATGGATTCTCCTTGCATTTTTATAAAGTGTGTTGGCCCATCATTAAATCAGATTTAGTTCGAATGGTGACCGCCTTTCAAAGAAAAGCAAAGGTGGGAGGATGCACAAATTCTACATTTCTCGCTCTCATCCCTAAGGAAGTTAATCCTTCTTCCTTCGATAGGTTCCATCATATTTCATTGTGCAATGCTTCTTACAAGATTCTAGCTAAACTTTTAGCCAACAGATTAAGCTCCTTCTTGGAAAACTGATCTCTCCTCTCCAAGGGGGATTTGTTAAAGACATACATCTAGTGGATAATGTTATCCAAGTTCAGGAAGCCCTTCATTAAAGCTCTCAAAGGAAGGAGAAAGGTATGCTAATTAAGTTAGATATGAAGAACACTTTTGATAGAGTTAAGCTTCCCTTCCTCTATGATGTCCTTCCCTCTTTTGGTTTTAGTCCAGAATTTGTAAATCTGATCAAAGCTTGTACTAATGGACCTTGGATTGCTCCATTAGTCAATGGTAGACCTTTTGACTTTGTTAAAGCTTCTAGAGGTCTTCTCCAAGGCTGCCCAATGTCTCCATTCTTATACATCTTGATGGCTAAAACTCTCAGTAGAAAACTTGTAGTGAAAAAGGAAGCTGGTTATATTCTAGGCATCATAATTGCTAAGGGCATGGACCCAATCAATCACGCCCTTTTTGTTGATGACTCCCTTCTTCTAGGTGGGGCCTCCATGAATATGGCTAGGGCTTTTGATGAAATTCTCAAAAAATTCTTTCAAATCTCAGGAGCATTGATAAACAAAAGTAAAAGCATTGTATATGGATGGAATGTTGACCAAATAACAATTCTTTGAATTGCAGAATTCTTGGGCTCCCCAGGCTTCGACAAGCGGGAAAATATTAAGTACTTGGGTCTTCCCTTAACCCTTGGGTCTTCCCCTCCCTCTCTCTAGTTGTATGTTCTTACAAAATTAAAAGCTAATATCACTTCTTGGGGAGATCATTGGCTAACCAAGGCTGGTAAATTGATCCTGGTAAAGGCTATTCTGTCAAATTTTCCTACTTTCCAAAGAGCATTCTGGACTAGATCTCTAAATTTATGTGATATTTCCTCTAGTCGGGTGGTAAAGGCTACCAAAATAAGATGCATTTGGTAAGTTGGGAATTCCTCAAGCGTCCATTTTAGTAGGTGGCCTTAGAATCCAGGATCTTGGTCTGGCTAATCTAGCATTGAGTGGTAAGATGATTTGGCAGCTCTTTGAGGATAAAAATAATCCTGTTAGTAAAATTTTATGTATTAAGTATCTAAGTGTGGCTCTCTGAGATCCATCTCTTCTGCCAACACTCCTCATGGAACTTCTATTTGGAACTATTGTAGGAAAAGTATTGAATTCTTTACCGAACAGCTATTTAGAATTCCTGGAAATGGGAAAAGTATCCTTCTCTAGGAGGAAAAAATATTTGGTAACCCTCCTCTTTCCTTTGTTCTTTTGCTAACAGAGATTTTGAATTGGGAAACAAACAAAGGACTTATCCAATTGGCTGATATCTGCAGTTGCGATTGTTTTGGTAATTGGACTGGTTGGTCTCTTCGAGATCTTCCTGTTGGCTTAGTTCCCCCAAAAAATATGCTGCTCAATTCTCTTTCAGGTCTTTCCCTTATCCACATCTCTCAGAAGGATATATAGGGTTGGGGCCATGATGGTTTTTATACAGTTTCTTAAAACTTCAACACTCTTCTACCTCCCTATTGCTCATCTTTTCCTCCTACAATTTGGAAATCAATTTGGTTTTCTCTCTGTCAGCTGAAGGTAAATTTTTTTACATGGCTTGTTTTAAATAAAAATATTTTGACTGGAGACTCCCTCTCAAAATGAGGTTTTCTTGGGCCTTTCTGATGTTGTTTATGCAAAAACGTAGTGGAGACAACAGACCATCTTTTAGTTGACTATGATTTCTCCAGAAATGTTTGGAGTTTGTTCCTTAAAGGTATCAATTGTATGCCTCTCCCTCAGTATTCAGTAATAGCTCTTCCTCAATCCTCAACAACAACATTATACTCAGAATGGAACGTCTGGTGACCATCAAAGTCGAGCTCTACAATAATGCACTCACATTAGCATTCGGTCAATAAATTTACGTGGTTGGATCTTTGGTTGGCCAGAAACAGTTGCATATTTAATGATCAAACTCCTATCATCCAGAACGTGGTCAACTCCTCCAAATGGTGGTTTGTAGAATCTTCTAGTATGATATCACAGTTTCCTTCAGCTTTAATGGGGTTGAGTTCTTGTTTACTAGTTTTTGGGATTAACTTGAAAAGCATTAAGACATTCAGCCAACCATCTTGGAGATTTCATGGAAACAAGGATTGTCTCAACAAAATTTGGATGAATTCCTCTTCTGCTATAATTTTCTTCGATGGAACTTCAAAAGGGAATATTGGGGCCTCTGATGCTAGTGGCTTGGTATTATCCCCTGACAGATTAACCATTTTTAGATTTTGTTGGGGACTAGGTTCATTGTCAAATAATCAAGCCGAAAGCTATAGCCTTTTCATGGCAACTCAGATTGCTAAGGAGAATGGCTATAAGTTTGTTCAAATATTTGGTGACTTAGATATCCTGATAAAAGTTTTAAATTCAGTTGACTATTTCAATAATTCTGCCCTGAACATTTTACTGTAGAGAATTCGGACTAGATTGAAAGAATTTGAGATGGCTAAATCCTTCCATATACTCTGGGACTTAAACACTATTGCTGATGCCCTGGATAATAAAGCTTGTCTTCTTTCGCAAGGATTTCTTAGTGTATAAATAATAGATCAATTCGATGAGCAATGATGCTAAGAAGAAGCACAGGAAATAGATCTTGCTACTAAGAATTCTCACAAGCATACATAGAAAAAATAGAGAGAAGAAAAGAGATTGAATCACATGAATGAAGAGATGAATATTGGTGTGTATCCTTCCATTGAATAATGGTGAATAATAGTGTACATAAATAGTGCATCCCTCATAGGAAATTCGAATTGTATGGATACAACTCATAAATCTCAAAAGGCTGACTTACCAAAATATAACAAACCCCCATAGGTGGCTAAAGCACTTCCCAAATATATCAAGGACCTCACAAGTTGGAAACAACATGAGTGAGTTGTTAAGGAGATGGAAAAAAACATGCTAATCCTATAAAATGGAGGAAAAGTCATGAAGGATGGGTTGGAAACAAAAGCACCCAGTTTCCTAGTTTGACTAGCTTTACCTTATCCATAGAAAAACAAAATTTGTTATAAAGTGTTGTAAACTAATTCTGGATGGTCAAAAGGTGGTCAAGATCAACCCAAAATTAGAAATGAATCATTCCTATGATATAGATGGCATGTATTGACTTTAAGGTGCAAGTGGATGCTAACTAATTAAGCTAGTGGGTGAATAATTAATCAAATAATGATTAATTATTTTATCCTAAGTTATGAGTGGGTTTAATATATTCCAACACCCCCCTATAAGTCCGACTTTATGATGGTATGACAACAAAAAATATAGATGCATATAGGGCCCAACAACAAGGCTATGGTCACCCTTTAACAATTATTATGTCCAGAAAAGTGAGGAAAGAGGCAAAACCACATGTGGAAAATCCTCCCTCAAGAAAGGACAAGGCACAAAATTTTGAAATAATATGTCTTCAACATATCGTTATCTTCACTTGAATGGGATGAGTAAACTAATTTTGGATGGAAGACTTGTTGAAGAAATCATGAACTCCATGATCATGCACTGGAGTGTAGAACCTACAAGAAGGAAGATGAGAGACTCCTTGTATCTCATCATATGATGAAGTAGTAGCATTATCTGAATGCTTCTTGCTTCTTTCAAACTCTTATCTGCAAACATAATATGAAATGGAAAAGAGATCT
Organism: Pseudotsuga menziesii; assembly: GCA_001517045.1. NCBI lineage: Eukaryota > Viridiplantae > Streptophyta > Pinopsida > Pinales > Pinaceae > Pseudotsuga > Pseudotsuga menziesii. Next base: position 132,178 of record LPNX010202071.1, read on the forward strand.
ATGCATACTCCTTCCCAAAGAGTACAAAAATTAAGACAATTTATTTCACACCCAATTCCCTGAATAGCTGCAAAATTGTGACGTGAATCACATGTCAATATTCCAATATGATGTAGCACCTGTATAGATCTTATATGAGGTTGATAAAACTATGATATATCAGAAATATTAGCATATGGAATATGAAGGACAAATGCTTCAATAGCTCCATGAGGATATAGGGGTAGACTAGGAAAATTATGAGCAACTAGGGAAAACTGATAGCTGTAAAAATCTGAATGATGGATGCACATAAGATATGAAGCATAAGTATTTAGAAAATATATAAACATTTTTAATATCATTCCAAATATTAATAAGGACATGGATAACCATCCACTGAAATATAGGAAAAACTTCAAACCATGTAAGATAAATATCACTGCACAAGAGACCAATGAGGAATCAACTAGTGAGCTTGGAATTTGTATAGTATTTGGATTATTTAGAGGTATGGTAGATGGTATGGATGGTGGTATTATATCTGTCATGACATGCATTTCATCCTGTAAATAATCTTCTAAATCATATATACAAGATTGTGAGAAAGAGCTGCTCAAAGGCAAGTCAATATCTAGTGAAAAATCACAATTCTTGGGAGATGAATCTAGTAGACTAAGAGGAGGATCATCAAAGAAAGGTTCTGATATTTCTTATTATGATATATCAGAGGCTAAATCTATATTAGAGACATGATAAAAGGAGAGAACTCTGGCACTCAAAGCCTAAGTTATATCACCTTGGAACTGTGCAGTATGACATTGTTCTGAAGAATCAACAGGCTTTTCTAGTTCATCTCGAACTTTGATCTTGTCCTTCTCAAGAAGATGAGACATGATGTCCATATTCTTATTGAAACACCTCTTCTCTGAATTAAAACCCTTTCTTCAATAATAACACTTGGATGTGCTCCCTTTCTTCTTAACTTTCTTCTTTAAATCTTCATATGAATCCTCATCTTCAATTTCTGACTTTGGCTTCTTCACAATTTGCTTCTCTTTTGATTTGTGATCCTTGCTCTTGGGAGAATTAAGAACACCCATATGGATCAATTTATCCTTCTCCTTTGTTAGTGAATCAAGAAAGGAATTTAAAGAAGGCCTTTTCCACTTAGGAACAATAAGCCTAGTAGCATGAAATGTAGAAACAAAAACTGAGCAATCAGGACCCAATTTCAAAAGAATGGAAAGGATTAGGTGATCATCTTCTTTCTCAATCCCACATTGCTTGAGAATTAGAAACAGTGACTTTAAATTGGTGAAGAAAACCTCAAGAGATTCGGAATTGCTTGGACTCAGTGAGAATAACTCAATCTCCAATTGATGCGCTCTTAGCTCATCTTGAACTCCAAAGAAAAACTCCAATTGAGTCCATACTTGGTTTCGAGTGGACAAGCCATATAGATGAAAGATTAGACTAGGATAAATAGAGAGGCAAAGCAATCCATAGGCTTCATCCAACCTATTATACCACTTAGATTTCTCAATCACAGCATTGGGCTCATTCTCCAAAGCTAGAGTAACTCTGTACAATCCTCTACTGCACAATAGAATGGAGATTTTGGATTTCCATTCGTGGTAGTTGAAGGGAGTGAGAATTATTGATGAAGGAGAATCCATATTTCTGAATTGATGTGCTCAAGAAGAAAATATCTTCAACATTCAAAACAAACCAAGAGAAAATCTTGTAAGCTAAACAAGCTCTTCTTCAGAGAGGGATAAGAGACTGGATGTGCTCCTCAACTCTGTAGAACTTGATCAACCTTGCTGCTCTGATACCATGTAGGAGATGGAAAGGTTGTCCTCCCTGTAGATTTGATACCATGTAGAAATAATAGATCAATTCTATGAGTAATGATGCTAAGAAGAAGCACAGGAAATAGATCTTCCTACTAAGAATTCTCACAAGCATGCACATGAAAAATAGAGAGAAGAAAAGAGACTGAATCACATGAATGAAGAGATGAATATTGGTGTATATCCTTCCATTGAATAATGATGAATAATAGTGTACATAAATAGTAAATCCTTCGTACGAAAGTCAAATTGTATGGAGACAACTCATAAAGCTCAAAAGGCTGACTTACCAATATATAACAAACCCCCATAGGCGGCTAAAGCACTTCCCAAATCTATCAAGGACCTCACAAGTTGGAAAAATCATGAGTGAGTTTTCAAGGAGATGGAAAAAAACATGCTAATCCTAGAAAATGGAGGAAATGTCATGAAGGATGGGTTGGAAACAAAAGCACCCAGTTTCCTAGTTTGACTAGCTTTACCTTATCCATAGAAAATCAGAAAAAGCAGAATAAAGCGGAATCTATTGTAAAGTGTTGTATACTAATTCTGGATGGTCAAAAGGTGGTCAAGATCAACCCATAATTATAAATAAATCATTCCTAGGATATAGATGGCATGTATTGACTTTAAGGTGCAATTGGATGCCAACTAATTAAGCTAGTGGATGAATAATTAAACAAATAATGATTAATTATTTTATCCTAAGTTATGAGTGGGTTTAATATATTCCAACACTTAGCATCAACGGGGTAGCCAGTTATTTTCATTCTATTCCGTGATGGTGCTTCTTGCAGTTGTAATTTGTATTTCTTGGGAGATTCCCTCTTGTCAGTAAGGCTCTCAGCAGTCTATTGTTTTTCTGAATATTGTAATTTGGTTGATTGGTATTGCCAAAAAAGACCAGCGTCCTTCTTCAAAATAAAATGAATCATTTTTGTTATAAAAAAAATGAACCAATGCACATGTTGAAATATGCCCAAATGGCAATCAAGGGTTTTCAAAATATTAAATGGTAATGTCTTAAGAGTTCCATATTTTTTATCCAATGCGGGTTTTTTAAGGATCACTTAAAATATTAAATTCCCTTGATGGAATATTTGGATTTACCCCGAGGTATTAGCCATTGAGCCTTTGAGCCTCTTTGAAAATTTGAATGTACCTTTTAAATTTCGGCCCGATGACATGTTTCAAAGAGCTTGATGGCATATTTAATTTTAGAACGATGTTATTATTTCAATCACCTCAATAAATTTTTTAATTTTACCCCTATGGTAATGTTGGAGAAAACCCTACCGATGGCTTAGCCATTGGGATTCTTTTAGAGAATCATTCAAAATGTTTAAAAAGTGTCAAATGGTTTAAAAAGTGCACCGATGGCAAGCCATCAAGACACTTTGAAACATTAATGAACAAATTGAAAAGTGCATTATGGAAAGTCATTGGTTTTATTTGAAAGATTGAATTACAAGTTTGAAAAACCCTTGATGGCAACCCTTGATGTCAATCCATTGGGGGTTTCTAGGGATCAAATGAAATCTCCATAAAGTGTCTTATGGCTAGCTATCTATTCTATTTTGAACATTGGGAGACTTAAATTTCAAAATGGTATGATAGGAAACCATTAGGCCTCTTTCCAATACGAATGGTAAAGAATAAGAATGTTTGTGGGAATCATGTGGGAATTGGCCCTGCTATTGATACGATTTAAATTGTTTGTTGGTAATGGAGTGCAAAAAAACTTTGTTTTATTTTTAGTTAATCATAGAAATTGTGCCAATGCTCAATTAGAATAATTTTGAGTTAAAATGGGTCTCACAAGAAAATATATATATACATTTGAGGTTAAAAATGGACCTCAAAACAAAAAATGTACTATCAAGATCAAATTTATAAGAGAGTATTGATGATGATGTCAACCATAAGGGTAAATAGTTTGGAGTGAAAGGAAACAAAATATATATTGTTTTCTATCATATCTTCAACTTTTCTCTTTGTAGGTTTACTCAAATTTTGAGTATGAGCACTTGTTTGATGCATAATTAATTTATGCATCCAACTAGTACCACTTGATATTCTTTTGGCAGGGCCCTAGTAGGAAAAAGATTTCGAAATACATTAAAAAATAATTATCACATCCATTGAGTGTTCATTTGGCATACTTTTGACAGACTCAAAATACATTAAAAAAACCTATTTCATTGAAAGAAACATGTTTTCTTCTTCTTCTTCTTCTAATAAGTATTTCAAGTTCTTTTTAATTAGGGGTCTATCGAAAGTATGATGAGTGGGTACTCGTTAGATCATGAAAAATTAATTCTACATCCAATGAGTGCTCACACTTAAAATTTGAGTAAACCTACAAGCATATTAGTTGAAAATACAAAAGAAAAAAATCCCCTATAACTCTTTTATTATTAGTTGAACTATCATATTATTATTTTCTTTGGGAGACCATAGTATCATAGTAGGTATAAAACTATACTCCAAAGGCTTTTGTCTTAGGATTTAAATGAGCATACATAAATTAATCATAAGAGGGCACATATTCACATAGCAACAATATAGACATACAATATTTATCTGGAAAAACCCAAAACTAGGAAAATCCACCAGAATAGATCTATTATATCCCTTGACCTAAATTGACCAAGCCATGCCAAGTGAGATATCCATCACTCACCTCCAGGACAATTTACAATGGAGCCTCCTCAAGCCTTATAAAGGATTCTTTACATGCAATACGATGGGACAATACCATGGGTAACAACAAACCATGTGCTAGACCTAAACCACCTTTGACTCATTCCTAATTCAAGGTAAACCCTAACAATCCCCGCTTTAAGCTTGAATTGGGGATCTCACATACACCCCCCTATCACCTAGGTCTATCCTTCAAATTTATTGGTGAGTTACCAAGGGTATGAATGCCTTACCAAGTCTTACATCCATATTCCCATTTACATGCAAACTTCTCCATTAATTTTTCTCATGTGTCTTCATGGTGACCACACCATCACCATCCATTACTTCATCCTCTCACTTTTCCATGCTTTCTTTCTCGCTCGTATTCTACCATGATTTTTGCACCTGCATCTAGCTGCCTTGTCATTGATGTCCATATAAAAATAATCCACATAATGGATTACATGGGTCTTCAACCATTGTAACCACAAGTTCTCTAGGAATTCTCTTTACATACATGGTTCATTAATCTAGGTGCCATATTTGAGATTAAACCATATCACATTCCTCCCACAATAGAAGACTCGACCTCTCTGATCCACATCAAATTAAAATAGGCTACGAGTACACCTTCCACCCTCATACCTACCCAGTGGTTCATTCCACACTTGATGCAACATCCTTTCTAGGCACATAAGAGGGATACCTTGTGCTTCTAGAACCCAAGGAAATTGCATTCTAACTAGGAACCTAAAAAAATTGCTAGGATGTCGGGTACCACTGAACATGCACCCCACAATCATAATTCAAAAATCGGGTACAACAAAATGATCAAAAATATGTGCCTAACCATGGCTCTCATGCCATTTATTAGGATTTAAACAAACATACATAAATCAATAATTAGAGAACACATATTCACATACCAACACATTTAAGATAGACTGTAATATCCCGTTTTTTACCCTAGTTGCATTAAAATTGTATATGATGTAAATACCATTATTAAATCATGGTGAGGAGCTAAAGGCCAAGGCCCCACCATGGATTTAGCATTTTTATGTATTGGCAGTTAAAGCCGATACCTATGTTTATTGTGCTAGCCAGGCACAATGTAAATTTGAGACATCATGTAAATATGCAATTAATAAAAATACCCGTAGCTAGTTATGTCAATGCAACAAAGAGATGGGGGCATGATTTCACAAGGAATAGGGAGGGAAAATATTCAAACCCTTGAGCCAATAGGGTAAATCCAAATGTCAATGGGAGAACCCATTACACTTTCAACTACATCTTTTTGTCTTATTCACCCAATCATTTATTTTCTTCCAAAAGTTGGATGGGGTAGTTAATGCCTTGGGAAGGGAAGAGTATGGCAGTCAAAAATTGTATTGGGGAAGCCATCAGTTTTTGAAAAATGTGTTTTTGTTTATTGGGCAAGTAAATACCAAGAAATGAATTCCCAAGCCATTATTCACGGACGTCTTTCATTTTCCTCATGTAGCTAGAGCTAGTTGGGAGTTTCCCTCATAATTTCTGTTGTTTTCCTCATTTTTCCATACCCATAAATTCATTTTTGGTATTGCTCAGTGAATGGGATAAGAGATCCACAATCTTGGGGTTTTAAGAGGTCAGTTTTTCCCCTGCAATGTCCATTAACGTTTTCTGAAAATGGATTTTCTCTCCCAGGGTTTATTTTCCCCATCTACCATTTCATTTCGGTTCCCAGGACGTTTTCTGTCATGCCCAACATTTGTATTTTGTTGTATGTGAACCCTTGTTTTGGTCTGAAATACTTAGAAGTGGAAGAGGCCCATACTTGGCTTGATAAACTTAGTGAAGAGAGGAACCTCACAGACAGATCAAGAGGGGTTGAAAAATCTTCTATGCACATCCTAAAGAGCACTGAAAGGGAAGGTATGTCCTGAGGGTTTGTGTAGCAGTGAAGGGAATACTTCCTTGTGTTGTGTGTGTAGGTGTTGTGGATGCCAAGCTAGATAGATATGGTGCAGGTGTCCATAGCTCTGTGGTTGAGCTCACTATCTTAGAAATTGTCCCTTAGCATCCTGATAAACCCAACTATAGATTGGCTTGGCTAAGTTTTAATATGTTTTGGCTATGTGTGAGCCTGTTGTTCCCTAGTTCCTTGTGAAAATCATCCCAGCTCAGGGGTGGCAATGGTGCTGATAGTTTGATGAGCACAATGGCCTATGGTTGGGTGGAACATTGCAGTGACATAGCTAGTTGCGGGACAACTCATTTTCAAGATAAGTGCTCTTTTGAATTTAATTCCTGCAATGTATTTGTTTAAGAATTATGATGAACATATGAATGTGTTGAAATGTTTTTGCTTCCACTGTATATTTGCATTTTTTATACATCTGCATATGTATGTTTTATTTCAATGCATTATATTGTTTATGTTCATGGGGTTGGATCCCCGGTTACGATAGATAGTAGCAGTGTAGTCGTGTCCTCTCCTCGGCGAGGTAGAGGGGAGGGTACATGACATATACACACAATATTTACGTGAAAAACAAAAAACCAGAAAAGACCACCATAATAGATCTATTATCTCTCCACTACAAAAAAACCCTATGATTAGCATCTCTTTTAGCTTCCTTTTTAGTGTCCACTATCAATTTTAGTATATTTTTCATCATCTTTTGGACACAGTGGGAACTTTTCCATGGGATGACATTTTTAATGGTGTTATTTGAGTCCCTTTTTAAAAGTTGGCACCATTTTGGATGCTAATTGGCATCCCAATTAGTGTCCCAATTATCATCCCAATTAGCATTGAAAGTAGCATCCCAATTAGCATCCCAATTAGGATACCAATTAGCATCCCAATTAGTGTCCCTTTTTAAAGTTGACGCTATTTTGGACGCTAATTAGCATCCCAATTAGTGTCCCAATTAGCATCACAATTATCATCCCATTTAGGATCCAAACTAATGTCCCAATTAGCGTCCAAAAAAACATCCATTATAACTCCAAGAATCGCCTCCAAAAAAGCGTCTTGAATAGCATAGCACCATATATTAATCCAGGGTTAGCGATAGGAATTGTGCCATGAATTTTGACAGGAAAAACATCCAATATATTGCCAAGTATAGATCCAATACAAATTAGGCACTCTTACTATGTAACAACCTTTTACCTACTACCTTTACCTTTCTTTCTTATTGGAAAAGGAACATGTATCAAGGTAAGCACTACTTCAAATTGGTCAATAGTAGGAAATGATGTTTGGCAAGTGGTTGAAACGGGATAAAAAATGACTAATCTTTTTCTTAAAGATATAAACAGTGACCGGTACTTGTGCTGTTTGCTCCGGAAACTCCTGGTATAGATCCAACATAGCTCTAGGTATAGATCTAGGTATAACTCCTGGAATAATGCTAGAAATTTTGAAAGGAACTACGCTAGGTTTAGAGCTAGGAATTGTGTTCAGAAAACATCCGACATAACATTAGATATATCAATGTCAATGTCAATGATCATGATTCATGTGATAGTACTTTTAGATCTTGATTTATCATAGTGGCATGTAAATGATCGTAATCATGGCACTTTTACATCTTGATTAATTCTAATGAGGGGTAAATTACCTAAATGTCACCTAAATTGCTCTAATGGCATTTGAGTGTCCCCAACAACATTTGATAGACCCTGATGGCATCTGATTGGCCCTAACAACATGACGATGATGCATTGCGATAATCGTGATGGAGTGTCTGGATATGATTTGATAAGTATAAGACTATATCATCCATTGTTGTCAGGTATTAGGGCTCCTTGCTCATTATTATCGCAATTATATTGATGATGAATACGATGATGACACTGATGTTGATTTATTATATGATGATGATGATGATGTGGATGTCAACAATGATTATGCATGTGGTATCAATTTTGGATCCTAATTGATTCTAATGGCACCTAAATGTCTGTAATGAAATCTAAACAAACCTATTATCATTGAAATAATTGTAATGACATATAAATGAACTTAACAATTACATGATATTAATCCTAATGTCGATGAGTGATTAAGAACACTAATGTCATATGAGGTACCATAATGACAATGATTTTGTTGATGATGCACTTAATGCTGATGATCATGATGATAATGAGGATGATGATCAAGATGATGTTGATGTACCATATGGAATTGATGATGATGATGATGATGATGACAACATCGATGTCCACGATGATGATGCGTGTCATAATACTTTTGGATACTATAGGAATTGAGATATTGGATTTAATAACAAGTAATAGAGTTTGTGAGGTGTTGACCATAAAAATATTGTTATCCATTTGGTTTTACATTAACTAATAATATGGCCATTGCTTTTAGTAGTTCTCCCACCCCCTCCCCCCATACACCCCCCTTGCATAAAGGTAGTATGATACCACCTATCATGGTGCTACCAAAATGTCACCCTACAAGGTTTTTTTGGACAACCTGTCCATCCATACCCTCATTTTTATGAAGAACATCTAAGGAACAACAAGTGGATATCAATTTTAACAAAAAAACTAACTTTCTTTGTACTCTTAAGGAAATTTATTTGTACTATTTGTACTCTTAAGGACATTAGAAAAATACTTATGATAATATTTTAATTCATATTTCATGCACTCCATCCATGTGTCATATAGTACTCACTCATTTTAGCCATCTCTTCACCTTGGATTAAAATTTGAAAAAAAAAAATTTACATTAAATTCAAAAAATAAAAACTAAAATGTGTGCATTCCATCCATGTGTCATTTATGTGTGCATTCCATCCATGTGTCATTTAGTACTCATTTGTTTTAGCCATCTCTTCACCTTAGATTAAAATTTGAAAAAAATCATTTTACACCAATTTCAAAAAACTAAAAATCCATCTGTGGGTGCCAAAACATGTCAAACATTCTGTTATTGGCATCATGGTCTTCAACGTTGTCATAGTTGACTTTAGCAAGGTACCACAGAGCGAAGGAGAGGGGAATGTGGTGTTGAGGGTTATATCATCCTTGGCAGCTTCACATTAATAAAAAACTTACCCCTCACGGTTTCCTGCTATTGGCATTGTAGTCTTTAACGTTGTCATTGTGGACTTTAGTAGGGTAGCATAGAGTGAAGGAAAGGGTAATGTGGTGTTGATGGCTTATATCATCCTTGGAAGGTTTACATGAAGAAATGAAAACACCCCTCACGGTTTCAAATTCGATGTATACAAACTCGTGACTTAATTCAAAATTGATGCAACTGATGTTTACGAATTGAGGTTTAATGGCTGACATGGTTTTGATGCCCATGACATGTTCTAGGGATAAAAGGAAAGGAACTAGGCTATAACATATATTTATGAGGGGCTCACATGGAATGTTTCCTCACTTAGGGCATCACACATGCCCATAATACATCATCTGTATCCTCCAGTTTGATATGATGGTGATTTCAAGGTTCAAAACACTTGATATGTTTCTTGGGGATAAGGGAATAGTTTGGTGCAAAAAACTAGGTTCTAAGTCCATGGAATCTATCCCCAAACATTACATTCCATGTGTGGGGACTTAAGCCACAACATAGGCCATGAATATGCAATATTTGGTATGTGAGTAAGATGGGGTGTCACGTTCGAAGGTTTAGTACACCAAGGATGGTTCTCACAACCCAAGTCATGTTCTAGGGTGAAGATCCAAAGTTTTAAACCATAACATGTGGATTTTGAGTTCAACCTTGTAAGAATATTTCATCTTCTAGATCATGCTCCATTTCCAAGGCTCTATTTGTTCGTTGCATACCTTATACCCTAAATAAACCTTGTACTCCCCTTTGGATTTGTTTGGGGTCCACACAAAAATTTATTTTTCTCATTTGATCCAAGATTCCAAAAAATGTGTTTTGTAGACTATCCAATCCTCTTTCCATAGCCCAAACAAATACCTTGACAAATCTAACTTCTCAACATATTTCCACCCCAAGTCCCACATTCGTCTCTACTCCCCATCAAACACATTAGAAATGTGGTATATATTCCCTCCATGTAGGGAACGAATTAGATTTTGGAATAAATTAAATTATGTGAAGATCATATTCAAGGATTTAATCCCACTCTCACCTTTTAACTATCACCAACAAGTCATGCCAAGTGATCTCCAATGACATGATATCCCTATTCCTTCATTAAATCCTTTTATAACTAGTTGAATCCTCCTAGATAATTCTTATTAATATTTGTAATCCACTCCTATATTATTACTTGGGGGATGTATTTTCTCTTTATAACATCCCACCGCATTAACCCCTACAAAGCAATAATTCACCAAATACGTTTTGTTGTCAAATTTTTTGAGTAGAGAGTTAGTTTTTTCAACCCTTATCCTTCTGACAGTTTTGAATATGATAATGTTATCTCCCAAAATAAATTTATTTTGATAGTATGAAGAATTTAACTCATACGATGAAAGATATGAATATCACTAACAGTTTGAAAGCCTCTATTTTTTTATTTGGGCAAAAATTTCACAAGTTGTAGCTTTCGGTGGCTTGGGAAAGGATCAGAACATCTCATTAGCCACTGAAAGATGGAAGATAAATAATAGGTGGAAGACCCCTTCAGCGGTTAGGCATATTGCCAAACTTTTTACTGCCATCGGAACATGTTTAAACAGTGATAGGAGGTGTAGTCCTCTATTATGCCGACGTTTTGGAGTTTTAGTTCACTGCGGTGCCACCACTACGGACAATATAGTGATTCAAAATTTCCGATGGTTAGAAGTTTGGAGTTTTGATCACCGACGTTTCGAAGTTTTAGTTCACTGTGGCACTACCACTACAGAGAATATAGTGACTAAAAGTTTCGATGGTTAGAAGTTTGGAGTTTCGATCGCCAATGTTTCAGACTTTTAGTTCACTGCGATGCCACCACTACAGAGAATATAGTGATTGAAAGCTCCGATTCAAACTTCTACTGACCTCCAATAGCGATGAAATTAGTTCAGAACTTGAAAACACTAAACCATCGGCAAGCTAGTTCACTGAGGAGCCGAAACGGTGGAATATAGACTTACTACGGGTTCCACGATTAGATTAATGTTTCGGCAATCAGAAAAAGTAAGGGCTACATATCAGTGATATAGTCCATTAAGGAGCTGAAATGGTGGAAGATAAATAGACAAGGCCTCCGATCAATTAATATAAAATCATCTGTGACACAAAGAACTAAATCTTCGATTCCTTCGTCAAACAACTTCCTACAACGATAAGATTAGTTCATTTCACCTCCGAAATAGTGGCAGCGTTCCAGTCTAAAGTGCCGACAGGCTAGAAGATAGAGCTTCTAATTGCTGACACTGAGAAGATTAGTCATTGGAACCTCTGACACTGCGACAACATTCTTCTTTGAGTTTTCGATGCATTAGTTGTTTTAGCTTCCAATCGCTAACAAACTAGTGATAGAAAGGATCTCTATATTGAATTGTTAATGAAAGGATCTCTTTACATTCAAACACTTACTGTTTTCAAATTTTTCACTTTTGAATCCTTATGATAAATATAAATCTTTTGTAATCAATGCGGTTAGTCTTTGGCTTTTTCTCAAAAATTTCTAATTCTAACTAGCTAGGAATGGGTTTCTTACGGATATCTTTTTATTTTGATGGGAAAAATCGTAATTTCATTCTCACAAAACAAAATTACATATATTAGATACCCCTGGCATTCAAAATGTAACCTTTCTCAGGTTCTGTGAAGGGGTACTAAGATGCAATCTTTTAAAAATGTAGTTTAACTCAGGTCTTGATTTTCATGACCATATTTTCTAAAAGATATATTTTAAGGAAGAGTGTTTATTTTTCTTATAATTTGAAAGCATTTAACAAATATTCATGTTTTTGATTTTGTGTTTTTTAGTCACATCTTGTTGTTTGAGTTTTTTTATTTGTTTTTTACTTATCCTTACATGTAATTGCTTAATCCTAGTTCAATCATGTGGTTATTTTTTGACCTAAAGTTTAAACAGTGCATATTTTAAACATAAATTGTTCCCATTTCTAACATGTCAGATGACTGTTTTTCCAAATGCTTTTTGCAGAGATTGGATTGTAAGTATGAATTGGATCCTTCAGCAAATAGTTTTCTATATGATATTGTGCGTAAGGAGATTGAAGAGAAAATAGCCAAGGGCTCTTCTAGTTGCACAAATGCTCTACTGTGGCTAACAAGGTGAAATATGCTTTCGAAGCACATATTCATTTCCTCTTTCTGTATTGTAAGCCACATGCAAAAAATATGCCAAATTTATCTTAGTAAGCTTCATGCTTGTTCTTTATTTGTTGTCTAACATGAATTTAGCATGCCAACTCTTGCAATGAAATCTAACCTGATTTTACCATTGGACAAGCTTTCTCAAGAATTTTTAAAATTTTGATCTATCAGAAATATGTTTCTTTGCATGAGCCTGTTAATCTATTCAACTGGATTGCATTTTCATTTCACCTTGACTTGATAAATCCCCTGTACGATTTAGATTTATAATGGTATGCATGATTACAACAGAGTTGGAACTTGTGAGGACTTGGAAATTGTAATTGGCACAAGGTCAGATACATAGGATGTTTGCAAATAACACATGACTAATGAAAGCATGATTATGTGGTAGTTTAATTCATCAGATTTCAGTTACAGTTGGCCAAGGCCAACCCATATTTTTAACAAAATGTGCTACTTAAAACATGTAAACACAAAGTTCACCATTTAGGTTTTGAAATTGCAGTATATGATTTGAGTTGTCTGCTTTGAATGAGGCCAACCTTTAAGTTTTTGGAAGTTAAAAACTTAAATACCCTTTCGAACAAGACCCTTGCAATCCAGAAACCTTTTTCTTAGAGTTCATGTTTGAGGGGTTTCCATTATGCCAAAATCACCTAGGACTTTCATTTGATCCTTTTCCTTCCTAGGACAGACCACCACAGTTCATGTAACTACGAGATATCACAAGATAACACAACAACATGTTCCCCATGGGATTGAGCTGAGGTGGTTCTTTAAGGTTTGTAGATAAAATGCTACTGAGGGGATTATCAGTTCTTTTTTCAACATCCTGGTATCTTCCATGTTTGCATTTTGTTATGATTTTTCAATGTTTTCTTCATTTGCCAATATGTAGCTTGAAATTCCATGCCACCATAGGTTAAACAACTGTTGTTGTTGTCAATGCTAATTGCTACGCATTCAGTGTTTGATGTTGTCATAACTTGATCCTATGATCTGAAGGAAACTTGGATGTAGCTGGAACAACTATCTAAAAAAGAATGAAACTTAAGAAATTTGGATTGGCAACTCCCTGAAGTATTTCTTTTGCAAAAGGTGCTGCAAAAGGTTCTTCCTGTCACTCTATTTGACATTTGGAAACCCATGTAGATATGCAAATTTTCATTTTTCTACTTTACCACTACAATGGGTGACACCCATTTGATTTTGTCTACTTGAATAATAACTTATGTAACTTGTAGATTCTCTAATTCTTCTTTTGCTACCTTCTTTTTCTTGGGGTTCATTTGAACAGCCTTTGCCAAATTGATTTAACATATGGTTGTAGCTGAATTTTTAAGAACACGAAAAAATCATGGTAGCTAAAGGGGGACTTGTCTACAAAATTCTTTGAATAGTGAGTGTGCTCAATTTTTCTTGGTCCAGACTCCAAAATCCATCTCCTCCATCTCCTAGTTTCATCTTTTTGTGAGTGTTGTTGTGTAGTCTCATTAGAAGTCTCAATCTTTTGTTTGTTCTTTTGTAAATCTTTCTTGCATGAGCTCAACATTTGCTTTCTGTAAGTGACTCGGTCCCTTGCTGTAGTAGTGTTGAATATGCCAATAGTATGCTTCCCTCCCATCATCCTAGCATCATTGACTCCCAACGTAAGGCCATTTGGCCATCATTTGGATGCTTTGGCCACGTATAGGACAGTCTTGATATTTATTGTCATAACACTCTTCTTGCAGCCCTATCATTTTCGCAACCTACCATTTAATCCTCCCAAAACCACCCTAACTTATCCTCTGATATTTCCCTCTACAACCATCCCATTTTCCCCTTAGAAAATCACCAACAGAAGCACTAAGGACTATCATAAGAGCATCTTAACTGACAGAAAATTAAATTGCTTGACAATCCACTTAGCTTCACAAATTTCCATTTGGAGTTATTGATTATCATTTGCATCTTTATTCAGAATTTCACTCTAGAATTTGCAACCTAGGAACAAAACTCGGGACTGTCTATTCAGAAGAAACCTTCAGCGATACTCAGAATTAAGTTGACAGTGGCATACAATTAAGACCAAACCTTGTTTTGATTTCAAAGAATACACCTTGGTGATTTCATACTCCTTCTCTTACCACTTGTATTTGATTTGAAACATTTGATTGAACAATGATATGTTACATTTTGCTTGACTGAAAATACTTATGATTTTGACAGTAGCATGATAACATTCACAACCTTGGAAATTACACAAAGAAGATTTAGATTTCCCTTTAAAAATTTGGTT
>LPNX010202071.1:147526-177366 GCA_001517045.1 Pseudotsuga menziesii
AATATCACTCAATCATGCCCAAAATGTAGATTCCATCTCTTGAAAAACTATTGATAATTAAGCTAAGTGCAAGAGCTTCTTTAGATGGGTATGATTAAATGAATAAGTGATAGATCCCAACTATATAGGGCTGGAAATGTTTGCAAGATAAATAGTCCTCTTGGACTGTGTATGTTCCCTTAGGGTATGACGTTGAGGGGGTTCTAGGTCCTACGTTAGGGAGTTATATTGTGAAGGGAATAGGGTAGTGTTGTAGGTTTGAGATAGGATAATAAAATGACATCAAATGGCTTCCCCTCTATAAAATTACAGTCTGTTATAAGGGCAAATCATTTTTTCATTTGAAATAAATGGTGTGATTTATACTATATAAAGCACCAATATCTTTAAATTCTTAATAAACATCAGTGCTTGTAAAGAAAATATACACACCTGCAGAGGTTTTAAGGATATGATTACTTGATAAATGGAATTTTCTCCAGATGACTGCACCTAAAGCAGTACTCAACCAGCTTATCTTGAGCACTTGAAATGGATGGAAGTTTGGAACCATTCATTACAATGAGAGTGTTTTGACACTTGCAATTATGTTTCCCTACAATGGTTATGTTGTTGCCATTACTATTCATGGTATTAGTAAAATAAGTTTTTTATATTATTAAAATAAGATAATACTTTGATCCGCCTTATCAATTATAAAAGATATTTTGATTGATCATATGACCTACATTATCAATAGATGAAAGAATGAGCCAATTAGTAATTTGGATTCTATTAGTGAGAAGCCCTAGATTATTCCAGAAATGAAAAATGTTGATAACTATACATAGGATGAGTATTGTACAAAATACTAATCAAACATATGTAACACGCCAACATTATGAGTTTATCAGGGCCAATTAAACAACTATTAGGCCAAGTATGATAAGAACTAACTGGAAGAAAACTGTTATCAAAACATTTCTAGTCATTATGGAAAATATGAGTAGCATACACTTAGGATTTTTTTTCCAACAAATAGTCACCCAATCCTACAACAAGTGGCAATCTATGGTTGATACAACTCCTAAAAAATTTCTAGAATTCCTTTGCTGGTGATTGTCACAGGACAAATATTTCTAATCCATTTACCAATTACAAGCAGTCTTTGTCATAGGGCAAATATTTCTAGACTGCCTTTGCTTGTAATTTGTAATAACCCCATTAAGTTGGGATCACTTAGAATACTAGGCAATATTGGGACACAATATACTACAGAAGATGGACGAGAAAATGGCTCAAATGAAGACTAGACTAAAGGAAGATAAAAATTGTTAAAATAACTATAACAATACAAAAGGAGACTTACTTCCCTATAGTTGATTTATTGGTGTCTCAAGCCCATCTTGATGAAGAAATGGTTTCCTAGAAGATCAAAGTTTAAACTCTTCCTAGATAACCAGTTTCAAAAAAAAACTATAAAGATAACCAGAGGGTTTTTTGTTCTTCTCGTAGAGATGAATATTTTATTTTGGAAATGTATGTGACCTATATGCTTAGTGGGGATGAGTACTGAAACCAATAAATACCTTTTTGTTGTTGCAAAAGGCTTATCCTTGTAAGTTAATATAAAGTACAAAGAATAGGCCTTTACATCACAAAGAATAGGTTTTTTTACTTTGAAAGAGACCCATTTGATATGGAGAAGTGAATATTAGTACTATACAGTTCCTTTAGGCTTTCACCCATAAATTTTAAATAATGACCTTAGATTTTGATTTCATCTCCCTCAGAAAAATTGTTATTATTTACCTTCTAGAGGCCAAATCCCACTCAATTTTAGCTCGATTTTCACCAAACAAAAGGCAATGCGTTAATTATACTTGTAATTTATTTATAATGAACTTAGGAAATTTTTCACTTTCACAAATTTGATGTCATCATTGCTTGTTTGACCTTCATAACCAAGGCCTTAATTTTTTGGCCTTATACATATCTTGACGGGCTTTTGGATGCCTTGCATGTTCTTGTCTAAACCTTTTCCATCAAAACCCATTTTATTCATCAGTTTGAATTTTGGACCTAATTCCCTTTGTATGCTTTCTAAAACAGCCAATATCATCATCTTCACTATCAGGTTCACCTTCAAAAATATCACCAGAATCATCTTCAATATGAGATACACATGTACATCATCAACATTAGCATCAGCCAAATTACTGCAATCACCCAAACCATCAAGCTTTTGAAGCAAATAACTTGTATCACAAATTGCATAATCATGTGTATCACACATTACTTTTTCTTGGTTAAATTTTTTTACTTCACGTTTCATTGCCAACAATTCATTTTCCTTTGCCAGTAACTCTTGGTACAATGATTATATCATTTGATATTTCTTATCATGAAGATTTAGGAGATTATTTACCCATTCATCCACTTATTCCAACTTTTCTGTTAGTTCACTAATGTGTTTTCTAGTGCAATCAACAATTTCTTTAAAAAAATTGCCCCCTATTGAATTGTCTAGTTTATGTAGCTTGTCAATTTCATGAAAAGCATCTTCAAGATCTTGCTGAAGAAGTTCAATTTCATGGTAAGCATTTTGTAGTCATTTGCCTCCTTTACCCATTTAGAAGTGCTGACTGAATCATGCTTGCTTGTCAATAATAAACACAACAAAAGGGTGTCGGGTGCAACCGATCATGCACCCATCTTCCACAACAATGATGGGGGCATTGGGTATCATTGAGCTTGCACCCCAAAGATTACAATCGATTTTCCTTCAAGTAGGGACAGGGTTCTTCCTTTAAATGAGTACAATTTTGAAATCCCCACTAGATATTTTGTGTGATTACAACTTCTTTCAAAAATATAATATTTCTCAATAATGGGCAATAAAATAAACTTTGAATCTCTTTAGAATTGTGTTTGAACCTTTATGGTTCTTTTCTTTGCCCCTTTATGTTATTAGATAAAAAAGTTAACATGTATCACATGCGCTTGTGAAGACATCATGCTTAGAATCACAGTAGTGGTTTCCAGCTAGATAAAAATCCTTTCATAGTTGTTGGTGGCACTGAAGTTTTGCCTTGTCTATAATAACTGCATCATTCCTAATTCCATATCCAGTAAATTGCTTGAGAACTACCTGCTGCTATTTTGTGACTTGCTCTCATAGCTTGGTGGCTTGTTTCGGCAGTTAAAGAAACCTCTAAGCCTAGAGATTCATTATGGGCCCTATTTGAATTAGAGCTGAGTTAGAGTTGAGTTGGATTCAGAGTCGAGTTTTAAAACATTTAAAACAACCAGCTATGACTGGAAAACACCCAAACTAGTTCGAATTGGTTGGTTTTGATAGCTTCGAATATAAATATGACTCTTAGCTTGAAATATTTTTTTCACTTCGCCATTCTCTATATCTAAATTTAATTCAGTTATAATTGTTCCATATTGCCTTTTGAGTTACCACTCCTTTTGTTTATAAGCTTTCCTTTTGCAACCTTCACCTATGCTATATCCTTGTTTTTCCCAATTTACTGGGTGACTGTACAAACAATAATGTAAGTAGTAAACGCAGAAGTAATTGCAAAATTAAGGGTTATAGAACTCAAATTGACAGTGAGGCAATGGAATTTTAATAAAGTTAGTAATGAAAAGTAATTTGGGGAGTTACTAGCCTGCATACTGGTATACAGGGGATACATCATAAGTATAGAGGTATATACTAGTACATAGACATGAGTATATACCATATATGATTTTTCATTGTATTTCTTCTCCATCCATGCTCTAAGAATTGGGGATACATCATACACTATTGAACCCCAATAATAGAGGCATTTTTGTGTAGGTAAAAAATATGGAAAACATTGAGAGAATATTGATTCCAAGGCAAAGGTAAGCTTCCTTTTTTCCCTTTCTCTACAGAGAACACACAACTAATCCATTGAGACTCTTGAATATTGTGAATCTGCTAAAGGATTCTCCCATGCTCCAAGTATGGGGAATATATCATGCATTCTTGACCCCTGGTAATAGAGGCGTCTTTGTGTAGGGTAGAGAAATATTAAAAGCCATTGATGGGATTGAATCTAAGGTGGAGATAAGCTTCCTTGTTTTTGGCGTCTTTGTGCAGGGTAAGTAAATATAAAAAAACTATTGTTGGGATTGATTCCAAGGCGGGGATAAGCTTCCTTGTTGTTCCTTACTATTGAAGAGGAAAAATAGAGCTAATCTATTAAGACTTGAATATGGTGAAGTACTAAGCCATATAAAATAATGTAAAATGAGTGACTTTTTCCTTCTTAATTATGGTGGATCTCCCTGCTGTATTTGCATCACTTGTTAGCCAGCCCGTGGAGGATAAATCGACACAGGTTTTCACATTGCAAATTAACATTCATCTGTCATGAAATATGCCCCAGGTTTTCCACATTGCCCTTATTGCAACTATTGTTTTTGGTGCACTTGAGTCTGCTACCTCAATCGATGATTTAGGTATTACATCTTGTCCTTTTGTCTTTGTCTTGGATTTTTAAGTCTTGATGCCTGTCTCATAATTTTATAGAAAAATTATGTTAGCCAGATTTGTAGTCATGGAACCAAATATGGAACTTGATGATGGGTTGAGCTACTTAGCCTGAAACATTGAGAAATTAAAACCTTACACTGTGTTTCCAAAATTCTGAAGCAGATTTGTAGCTATGGAATCAGATTGTATTTGGTTGTCCTATTTTTATTCTTTCTTGGCTTGTATAATTATGCAAGGGAAAAAACACTATTAGATGCTTCTTAATAGAGTACTATTAGATGCTTCTAAATTAGCAACATTAGATTTGGAACCATAGGAGTGGCCAAGGATTGTGGTCTAGCATGTGAATTCTCTTTAGAATCTCCACTTTGTGCCAAATCTATAGATGAAAAACCTATATACCTATAAATCTACTGCACAAGGCCAATGCCTTTCATGTCATATCCACTTGCCAACTTCTTCTTACATCATGCAATGTGCTTATCATAGCTACCTATAAGTATCAAATTATTTACATGTAGCTACCTAGATTCCATCTATGTTGAATCCTCTTTCAAATGAAGAGACCTACATATCTTTGGTCCTGATGATGTATTAAAACTTAAACATATCAACCAAAATATATCAAAAGGTAATGATATCTATAGCATACCTCAAAGTAAACTTGCCATTGATCCCGTCGGTTATCCGAAGTTCAATTTCATCCAATCTGACGAAATTGTTGTGGCTCCGACGGTAGTTTGTTGTAGGAAATCCGATGGCCTTGCCATAGGAAATCTGACGGCCTTGCCATAGGAAATCAGACAACCTTGCCATAGGAAATCCGATGGCCTTGCCGTAGAAAATATGACGGCATTGCTGTAGGAAATCCGACGGCCTTTCCGTAGGAAATTCGACGGCCTTGCCATAGGAAATCCAATGTCCGGGTTGTAGGAAATCCGATAGTCATGCTGTAGGAAATCCGACGGCCTTGTCTTGGCTGTCGACTATCCGACGTTACGCCATCGACGACAAAAAAAATTGAGGGTGTCGAATACCTGATAGGTTAGTGTCAAATTTCAAACATGGTAGCTGTCACATTTTGGCATCAAATTCTGTAGTGAAAAGTTACATAGGTTGAATGACTTGACCCATATCAGAAAACCCTAAAAAACATTGTAAGTTACCAAGCATCCTCCAGCTACAACCTAGAGGAGTTTCCTAGAGTGATAACAAAGTGGCGCCATTGCCAGGTAGAGGAGATTGAAGCTCATATTCCCTGGGAGATGGCATAGATCCATGCTTTGATGATAGACAAAGTTTGGACACTATTATCACTACAACAAAAACTAGATTTAGCGTCGAATTTAGCACCGGATTTCAGTGTAATTTTTTCTCAATTGTGGTGGACAATCTGGCGCTATTGTACATTTTAATAAAACGTCGTCTATTGCATATTTTTTTTCGTCGTTTTTAACATCCATTTTTTTGTCCATTTTTGTGCCCAATTTTTTGCATCTTTTGTTACGCCTTTATTTCCACCCAATTTTGCAACTTCTATTGCATCTTTTTTTGCGTCCTTTGTTACATCCTTGTTTCCACCTAGTTTCACGCTCAGTTTTGCATCCAATGTTGTGTCTTATATTGCTCCTAGTTTTTCATCGAGTCTTGCACCCAATTTTGCACCATGTTTTGCATAAAATTATGTGTCCAATTCTGCATCTAACGTTGCATCTAGGTTTGCATCCAATTTTCAGCCCAATGTTGCGTCTAGTTTTGCATCCAATTTTGCTTATAATGTTGCATCCCCATTTGCATATAATTTTGTATCTTGTTTTACATATTTTTTTGTATCCATGTTTGTGCCTAATGTTTCATCTTGTTTTACATCATATTTTGCATCTAGGTTTTCACATAGTGTTGCGTCCCGATTGATGTCTTTTTTTGCATCTATGTTTGAGCCCAATGTTGAACCTAGTGTTGTGCCTAGTTTTGCACCCATGTTTGTATCTAATATTTCATCTAGTTTTGTGTCCAATGTTGCATCCCATCTTTCATCCAATATTGTGTCTCATTTTAAGTTTTTGTTTGCGCCAAGTGTTCCTTCCATATTTTCACTTGGTGTTACGCCTAGTTTTATGTCCATCGACACACCATATTTTGTACTCAATTTAATGTCCAATTTTACGTCTAGTTAGGAGTCCACTTTTGCATCTACTGTTGCATCTAGTTTTGGACCTAGTATTGCATCTAGTTTTGAGTCATTAATTGTGTCT
This sequence comes from Pseudotsuga menziesii, assembly GCA_001517045.1. Lineage (NCBI taxonomy): Eukaryota > Viridiplantae > Streptophyta > Pinopsida > Pinales > Pinaceae > Pseudotsuga > Pseudotsuga menziesii. The sequence goes on from LPNX010202071.1 coordinate 154,295, forward strand.
AGTGTTGAGTCTCTTTTTGCATCCAATTTTGCGTTTAGTATGACATCCATTTTTGTGTCCATATTTGCGTTTGACATAAGGTCGACTTTTGCATCCACTTTTGTGTTTAGTGTGACGTCCACTTTTACATCTTGTTTTGCATTTAGTGTTGTGTCTAATATTGCATCCATCTTGCACTACTACATTTTTTACCTTTAGAAATACATTCCAATATCATTAGGGCATGGAGGAATCGAACCACCAACTTCCTGCTTGTAAAGCAGGCACTCTTCCATTGAGCTAGCACCCTTTAAGAATCGGGAAGAGCAGAAATATTAACACATAGATTTCATCATTTGTAATTCTAATAAAAGACAATACGATCCAAATACATTCATGCTTAAAATCCAATTTATTTTTTCAACCACACTAATAAGCACAAAAATATACCATTCTTAGGCAACAAAATATCATAAACAGTTATGCAATCTATTAAAGTGGTCCACAAAAGAGTCTTAGAGAACAGCATAATGTATTCATGCATAACTAATAACCTAAACTTGATATGGACAAAGAATCAGGGATGTGTTTAAGAAATAGTTGTAGAATCCAATTGAGGATGTGTGTGTTGCTACATACATGTTGTTATTCATTGATGAGGTGATTTTGTTCAGCAATGGGATGGTAAGAGAAGAACTCATGGATGGTTACTAAAAGAATATGTCTACTATGTGCAGCAACAAAGTTGATTTATATTTTAACAATTAACACCAACAAAGTTGATTTATATTATGTGCATTATTTATAATCTAAAAATTAGTAAGATGTCAATAGGAAATAGGATCGTACCGGTTTCCACAATTGATAAGGCCACAAGGAGTTAGATGAAGTTCAGGGGTTTCTCATCTTACTAATGATTGTTCCATCAAGAGATTCTGAAGGGGAATTCCATCACTTCATCAACATAGCTTCATGAATCCTGTAAATTTCAGGAGCAGGGGAGGAGAGGGGGGCACCTCCACGCAACATAGCTTCATGAATCCATTTAATAATAGCTAATGAAGAGAATGTGAAATAAGAACTAACAAAAAAGAGAATAATGGGATTCGGAGTAAAAATTAGTGAAGAGACATGGAGAAGGAGTGAATAAAGGAAACTTTACATAGAAAAGAACAAATGTTTGCTTGAACTATTCAAAATTTCAAAAGGGGTTTATCAACAAACAATCTCAAATTGAAATTTATCTCAGGCACGTTAATGAACAATTCCTGAGTTCCATATTTGTGATGATGAAGACTAATTTGATTTATGGGGTTCTAAATACCGGCCGAGCTTATCGGGCATGTACGTTCATGCTCAGTAAGCCATGGCATGCATCCAATCCATGGATAATGGATAGCTCCCTGCGCCCGGAGTTTGTTGTAATAAATTTCATACGATGTCACCAGCACTCTCTGCCACCGTCTCGGCTCCTCTCTCCGTTCACCAACCGTCCTAGTTTCCTGTTCATGCCCTTCCATTTCAGTCAGTGTCCATCTGCCACGGTCCATTCATTTAATTCACCACCAAATGATTTCAAATTCAAACTTGGATCCTGCTTAGAGATTCTACCTTGAAATTCACTATAAAGGCCTCTAACTAGTGCGATGGATCTCATCGCCTCATAAGAAAATGCGCAGATGCTGGAAATGTGGAGGCTTGCTATACCCTGGGCATGATAAGCTAATATTTTTATTTTTTAGAGCTTCCAAGTTGCCAACTCATGTTTTTGCTGCTCCCCTTGTGTTTGATAATTTATTTTTGGGAGGCTTTTCGCACATTCGATTCTACTTCCTACATAATAGGGGTTGTGGAGCCTCTCTCTAATGGTGAAGGCTGTGATTGCATCTCATGCACCTGCATTATATTCTTTGGCCATAATACAATTCAATGGGAGCGAAGGTGGAAAGAAATCAAAGGAATTGAAGGCAGGAGTGACGTTGTGTGCATGAGCAGCCTTTCTTGGGCACATAGACACCCTACCCGAACCCGCTTTCCATGATGTTGTGAAACCTATAATCTTGTGACAAAGTCATTGTGCATAATTGGATGTTGACACATTTTATAAGGATCAACTCATTTTTTAAAAATGTATAGCTGAAAAAATGAGGCAAGTGGCAGAGTATCAATTTTAGAGCATTTATGGAAGATTATTCCTGGAGACGGAGTTTATCCACATTTCATTTTTGGCACACATTCCAGATATGAAAGCAAATATCCTACATATTCATTTAGTATTTAAATATTTCGTGAATAGATGGCATTCAATAATTCTCAAGATCTAAAAAGATTTATTTTATAAAAAAAAACATTCGATCAGCATCCAAGGGGTTGAATCCATCATTTTGAGAACTTTTGATAACTTTCAAATTTTCAACGGTACTGGTGGCCTAGCAGGACAGCTCCAGATCACATATTCGAAGGAATTTGATTCCATCCGTTCCAAATTCTTGCAGCAGATCATAGATTGTTTTTATTTTTGGTTCATTGTTAGATTTTTACTCACACTTTGCAATCTTCAATCGTAAGAAACAGAAAACTGCACCTTCCAGTCCACCACCACATACGTCAAACATGTCTGGGAAGCCTCCAACTTTTTCCCCAGGAAATGCTACATCATGAGCGAGTTATTCAGCCAGTTATTTCAATGAAGAAAAGCAAATGCCTCCTAGTTACTAAGTTGAGATCGTTACCATACAAGGTTATTTAGCAGACTCTCCTCACCATCTTTAATTTGTTTTGCTATGTTAAGCTCCAAAACTGTTATTTACAGCAGAATTCCTTATGGCTATTCATCTAGGGGTTTGAGACCTGATCTGGTCTTATGGATGTGTCTCTCATCGTATTGAGACCAATCTTTAGGAAAATATGAGGGAATATTATGTACCAAACATAGATAAGGTTTTTAGTTTCTCCTTTAGAAGCTAATGAAGAACCTATCTTTCTTCATCAACATCATCCCTTATCATTTTAAACAGTCATTTTCATCCATGAACATTAATCTAATCTCCATCTGAGTTTCTAATCATGGTGGGATGAGCATAGAAAGACAATACAGAAATGTATAACAAGTCTGAAATATAAAGGATTAATCTCTGCATTGACCTACTATATACCAATGCTTGTTTTACTAAACTGTTATTTATTTATTCTTATTTTATAGCACTATACAAAATATGTAATAGATGTTTTAGATAAATATAGAAATAGTTTAGCAGTCTTTAGAGACCATATTGCTAGAGTAATCTTGTAAGGAACTGGTTCATGTTTTTTTTATAATTATATTAAATTACTATATCTAACTAAATTTATATTATGTTGATGTTCAAATCTGAAGCATGTGTAGCGAGTGCCAATTTGTATTAGAGAAGGTCAAACAAAGAGCCACATATTCATGCTAAAAAGGATCCTGGTGTTATCAATTCTCAATTTATAGTAAATGGAAAAATGGAAACTTGTCATATTTCCAACAATCTTCAGAGTAGGCTTTAAGATATCTTCTCAAAATATATCACTTGGATCTCATGCACAAAGCATCAAAATTTTACAGAGTGGCTAAGGGAAATCTTGAGCCAGTGGGAGCGAGATGATTATAGATTGCTCAGAAAACAAAATTCTTGTCTAAATGGGACTAGGAAGAGTGCTAACAAAGTTGCAGATAGGATGATCAAATGAATGAAGGTGGAACTTTTAGAAGGCTTTGAGAAATCAAACTCCTAATTCACACATTATTGATGACAGATCTGCTGAAATGGTATTTGGAAAAACTGAAACTTGATTTTGCAGGTAATCTTTGAAGGAGCTACAAGTTTGAAATGAAATTTCAAATACATGGAAGCTTTCCATGTCATATGATCTTCGAATGTTGAGACAAATTCGCTGGAAAATAAATGGTTCTTCAAGAGTACGAGATTGTGGTAGATTGGTGCTCGATTGATGGGAAGAAGGGTGAAATTTTGCACTTTATGAGTCTATGAACCACGACCTTTTAGTACTAGCCATGCCATTATCAAGTCGGTGCTCATTAATTCAAACATATCAAGTAGAACATTAAGGAAGGCCAAGTACAAGAGGAAACATCTCAACTGAGAAACCTTTGCTTCAAACAAATAACCTTAGTCTTTGCTCAACTTTCTATAACATAGCCTATGTCAATATTCAAAAACATTCTGAGCCCAAAAGGAAAAACAAAAATGGAATATGGAGAAAATACCAGTTTACCATGGGACCTGTGTGGAAATCCCGAAATGAATATCCTGGAAAAAGAACTAAAAGAAGAGATAGCTAGAATCTTGGAGGAACTTAAGAAATGTTATAAACCTCTCATGACTTAATCACTCTGATGGTGGCTATAAATAGACTCCAACACTCCTCGAAATGATGACTAAGAATTCCCACATCATAAGAAGTAAAATGGGCAAAGACTTTGAAGGTAACCAATGACATGTTGAATCTCCTTTGGAACATCTTCAAAGTTGTTGCATTATAGGATATATAAACAATATCATAGCACATAAAATAGATATAAAGCCAAATGCAAATAGAAAACATGGAAAGTACAGTGGTGCTCTGTCGAAAAAAAGCCAATCGATATGAAAAGGATTTCTTTTTCATTGAAAAATAAGTTATGATAATTCTAGGCTTTCTAGTTTAGGAAAAAGAATTATTTTGAATGGAATGAACAATACGATTCGACAAATTGATTTTTATCTAAATAATTTACCTATTCATTACATTTTCGATACAATCCATACATGCCATGGTATACACCTTCACTCCACCATTCATTTTTTTACACATGAACTCTTCTATCTTGGATAAAATCCTGACAACCTAATTACACTAGAAGCAACCATTGACAAATTCCAAACCCTCCTTAGATAAGCTGAACACTAAGGGCTCCATGTTTCTAGTCATATGAGATGACTAGAAACAAAAGCAGTGTACACAACTGATAATTTGAAATATGTGTGTATTAATAAGTAATACAAAAGAGTGATGTTTATGCTAAGTCTAGATGCAAATGAAGTATCAAATATTAACTTTCTTATGTGTTTTTGTGTAGGCTGAAGGGAGAGGCAGGGAAAGCAAAAAGAGAGAGGGCTACCATTGTAGATCTTCTGACCTCCATAGAAGTCAAAGACCACCCATCCTTTCCCCTTGCAAGGATCACAGAGGATGCCATCCCCCGTTACTTCCTAGAATGTAAATCATGATTCATAAAATAGTTAAAAATCAATAAACTTATATGCATTCTAAATACCAATCAAGAAACAAATTCAAGTATATACTATAGTTACATCAAAAGTTCACAAGTACAGTAAACAACACAAGCGTGTGTGTGCATATATATGAAACACATTCAAGTGTATACTATAGTTACATCAAAAGCTCACAAGTACAACAAACAACACAAGCATGTCTGTATATATATATATGAAAGAAATAAGTGCATGGGATACAGAAAATACTGGAGAGGGTATACGAAGGACAAAATATTTAAAATTACAGTCCATCATAATCAACTAGGGCATACTAATTGGTATCGCCATTAACTGATACATATCCTTCATTGCAGGAAGTTATGGAAAAATAAGTTTATATCCTCTGTTGCACTGTTAAGACACCTACTAGTCTTTTCGTGGAGTAGAAACAGAGAAAAGTGCTTATATATACTTACTTGTTGGGATTGAAGTGAAGATTCCCTGTAGGTAATTCTCTGTGTAAAAGCAGGCCTGGAGTTGGACAACGAAAAATGAGATATTATGTGGATGGATGAAGGGAAATCTAAGAGGAAGTGTTTTTCATCCTCAATGCTCATAGTCTCACAAAAATGACATTCCTTTCAGCCCATGGAATTTTAAAAAGATTCCAACGCCTTGTTTCGATTTGCAGCGCTTGAGAGTTCGTTCTTATTTTAGCTATGTGGATCTGTGGATGTTCCTTTTTGTTATGTTATTTAAAACAAAGAGAATTTTGTCCTCATGATTAGAGTTAATGACCTCATTGTAGTATTTTAATTTTCTTTAATCCGCTAAATTTTCATCACACCACAACTTCTCTTTGAACTTAGAAGTAATCATAATTTTAATATCATCTATATGTTGCAAAGTGGCATTTTCATCAATACCCCACATCTTTAACCAAGACATAGCTGATGACTTTAAACAACAAACACAACCTCAAGACAAGGATCTCCTTCCAGCCAAATAGACTGAATGATTAACATTTTCTAATAATAAAAAACTACAGCCCTCACAGTCACACTATATAGATATATAAACAAACTCATGATGCTTATTGACACCATGTCTATAAATGGATACCTCCTTCCAAGACAAATAGACCCCATTGTTTGATTTATACTAATGACCCTATAGGGCCTTATGGCACATATGAAACTGGCCTATAAATATAAATTCTATGGCTCTATATATGTCAGGGTTTGAATCTGGGTCATCATCATGATGACAACACAGGGTTTGAACCTGGGTCATCATCATGAAAACCCATCTTAACCACCGGACCAGCACAATAGGAAATTAGGAGGAAGTTTGGGTATTCTATACTTCCAATTCTAATTGATATTCTAATCAAGATGCTCTTCAGACTTCTTAGAAGTCAGATCAGGGTCCTTAAATGATAACACTTACATTATCTTGAGTTTTTTTTATTTTTTTCTTTTAATTTTGGGTTAGTAAAGCTTTGTTCTATAGCATAACTTCCTCCCTATTATGCAAGAGAATTTTGACCATGTATGGGGAGGTCTGCACCAACTGTCTATAAAATTTCATTCACTGGATTCATTATAAGTTAAAGCCCAAGACAATCCCCTCATCACCATCTCTTGAGAAATTTCTCTGAACAAGACAAGACACTGTGAATGGTAAACCGTAAAAGTCTAGTAATCCACCGTCATATGCCTTGAAGAGGGAAAACCTTACCCATACAAACAATGACCATACAAGAACAATGCAGGTCAAAACAACTAAATATGATGCAACAATCAGGTTTGTTGACTCTCAATTCCAGAGTCCTATATGTGAAAGAAACAAATGGAGAATCAGAAATAGTACGGGCAGATGAGTGCCTTCTCATTATTTAGAGGTGTTTAAATAGGAATTACAAAACAATAATACTGTGGGTGAATACCATAGTTAGGTAAATACCGCCGTGGGTTACCTAACTCTCTAACCTAACTACGGGTGAGATTACTCTCTTCAACACACCCCCTTAATCTCAACTGGTAGTACATCATCAGCACTGTCTATGCCTAAGTGCTCTCTCTGATATACAAATGCAGATGTTCCCAATGGTTTGGTGAACATGTTAGCTAACTGCTCCTTAGAGCCACAAAATAGTAAAGAAATTTGTTTTTCATTGACTAGCTCATGAATGAAGTGATAGTGAGTGTCAATGTGTTTTCTTTTTCTATGAAATACATTATGTTTAGACAATTGTATTGCAGAGTTGTTATCACAGAAAATAGAAGTGGGATCTTTTGGAGTGTGTCCCATATATTTCAACAGTCTTCTTAGCCAAGTTGCATGGCAAGCTACTGTGGTGGCTGCTACATATTCTGCTTCTACAGAAGACATGCTCACAATGGGTTGTTTCTGAGATGCCCAAGAGATCAGATTTGTACCAAAATGGAAAGCATAACCAGATGTGCTTTTCCTATCATCAAGACTACCTGCAAAATCACTGTCAGTGTACCATGTAAGAGTATTGTCTGGTGTATGAGTGTACCAGAGGCCATATCCAAGTGTGCCTGCAACATATCTCATTATTCTTTTTCCAACATTCCAGTGAGAGTTTTTGGGAGACTCCATAAATCTAGAAATAAGATTGACAACATACATCAAATCAGGTCTAGTTGTAGTCAAATACATTAAACTGCCTACGAATTGTTTATAGAGTGTATTGTTTACTGCTGGTTCATCACCATTCTTGGTTAACTTGGTGCCAAGAGCTATAGGGGTTTCTGCTGGTTTACATTTATCCATTCTTAATCTCTACAAAATATCAGTAGCATACTTATGCTGGCAAATAAAAATACCTTTATCAGTTTGAGTAACTTCTAGGCCAAGGAAGTACTTCATAAATCCTAGATCAGTCATTTCAAATTCTTTTTTCATGACTGTCCTGAAATCTTCAATCATCAAATTACCAGTGTAAATCATGTCATCAACATAAAGACATACCATCAATATTTTACCTTGCTCTATTTTGACATACATAGTGGGCTCATTGCTGCTTCTATTGAAACCATTGGTGATGAGGTAGGAGTCAATCCTACTGTACCAAGCTCGTGGAGCTTGTTTTAGACCATACAGGGCCTTTTTCAGCTTATACACTTTGTCTTCATGCCCTTTGACAGTGTAACTAGGTGGCTGGTCTACATAAACTTCTTCTTCATGAATGCCATTAAGAAAGGCAGATTTCACATCCATTTGATACACAAGCCATTGATTTTGTGCTGTAATGGAAAGTACAGCTCTGATAGTATCCATCCTTGCTACAGGAGCAAAGGTTTCATCATAATCTATACAATACTTCTGTGCATAACCTTTGGCAACCAACCTTGCCGTGTTCTTTTCAAGTTCTCCTTTTTCATTCAATTTGGTCTTATAGACCCATTTGACTCCAATACTGGTTTTGTCTGCAGGGATGTCAACAAGAACCCAAGTCTGATTTTTCTCTATTGCATCAATCTCTTTATTCATGGATTTTACCAATTGTGCATCCTTCACTGCTTCATTAAAAGATGTGGGCTGACAGGAGAAGAGAGCAAACTGAAGTTACTCATCAAGAATTAGAGTTTGTTCATATAACTCTGTCAAGCTTTTGGTTTTTGGTTCTGTGGTGGACCATCTGCTGCATCGTCTTGCTGCTGTACTTCCAATCTTGGAAGTCTGATAGGTAGATATGGATGATATGAGTGATCTTTATGTTGTATGTCTGAAGGATCACTCCAGCATTTGTCTTCAATGAACTTTACGTCTCTGCTCACCACAAGCTGCTTGGTGATAGGAATATATAGATTGTATGCCTTGTGTTGTTCACTATAACCAGTGAAAATTCAACGCTCACTTTTCTTGTCTAACTTTCTTTTGAGTTCATCAGGTATATGTGCAAAGGAAATAGAACCAAAGATTCTGAGATGTGAGACACTAGTCTTAGTGCCACTCCATTCTTCTTCAGGAATCTTGTCTTGGACAGTTACTGTGGGTGATTTGTTGAGCTAGTAGACCGAGCATCCAACAGCTTCAACCCAATACTCATTTGACAACTTCTTGTGTGACATCATGCTATAAGCCATGTTCATGATGGTCCGGTTCTTCCGTTCAAAAACTCCATTCTGCTGTGGAGTGTATCTGGTGGTGAACTGTCTCTGGATGCCATGCTGCTTACAAAAGTATGAGAACTCATGTGAATCATATTCACCTCCACCATCTGACTTGAGCATTTTAATGGACTTTCTAGACTGCTTCTCACTGAGAGCCTTGAACTCTTTAAACTTGGAGAAGGTCTTTGATTTGTGCTTGAGAAAATAAATCCATGTTTTTCTGCTAAAGTCAGAAAATAAAGGTCAGAAAATAAAAACTGCCTCCTATGGATTGGGTTTGCATGGGTCCACAGAGGTCTATATTAACTAACTCAAGTTTCTCTTTGGCTCGAGATGTGGAAGTGAGAAAACTGTCCCTATGATGTTTACCAGTGATACAATCCTCATAGGTGCTAGATTGTTTATGAATAATCGGTAATCCTTTGACCATTGACTATTTGTGCAGGAGATCGAGACTTTTGAAGGGAAGATGACTGAATCTATAGTGCCATAACCAGGATTCATCTTGACTAGAAACTGTATGAATTACAGGATGTGGAAGGTTAGCACTCCTAAGACTAAGATGAAAGATTCTATTCTTGGTCATTTCAACTTTGGCTATGAGTCTCTTACTAGGAGGTTTATCATAGATAGCACAGTATGTATCATGAAACCTAACATCATACTTATTCTAAAGTAATTGACCTATACTGATCAAATTTACAGTCAAATGAGGTACATAAAACACCTCATGAATGGACATTTTTTCATTTTGATTACTAAGTACAGGGACAATACCTTTGCCTTTTGTTGGAACCAGAGAGTCATCTCCTAGCTTGATATTCGTGATAACAGAGGAATCTATACTAGCGAATAATGACTTGTTACCTGTCATGCGATTGCTGCAACCGCTATCTAGTAGCCATAGATCTGAGCTGCAGTGTTCTTCAGTTGCTTGATAAGACAAAAAAATCACCTCTGATGAGCCTTCTTCTTCTTTGGAGACATTGGCTCTGCTATTGTTCTGGTCAGCTTGCTTCTTTCTGCATTCATGTTCATAGTGCCCATATTTCTTGCAGTAGTTACACTGAACATTGGAATTATTTGTCCATCTCTTTCCTCTTCCCCTATGACCTTGAGAATGGTGAGAGTGTTCTAAATTCTCCGAGTGTTCATGATTGTGACTCGTTCTATCTTCTATATATCGAGACCATCGGCCTCATCTTCCTCTACCTCATCCTCCTCTGCCTCAACCTCTGTTGAGGGAAGCCTGGGTGTTGAACGAATTGGTCAACGATTCTTCTTCTTGAGTGAATCGCGCTTCATGAGATAAAAGAGATCCAGTCAACTCTTCTAAGGTGAACTTAGACAGATATTTGGCTTCTTCTATGGCAATCATTACCATAGTAAATTTCTTAGTGAGACACCAAAGAATCTTTTGAACAACTATTTTTTGTTCGAGCGGTTCACCATAGGTTTGGAATTGGGTCACAAGACCCGGAACCCTAGTCATGAATAGATCTATATATTTTGACTCCTCCATCTTTAAACTTTCAAACTGAAGGTGTAGGGTTTGCAGTCTTACCATTTTAACATGATTGGTTCCATTGTAAGCTGATGCAAGTAGATTCCAATCCTGATATGCATTGGTAGCACTTGAGATCCATGGGAAAATGGACTCTTCAATGCAACTTTAGATCAACCATGTGGCTATGAGATATCGGTCTCGGCGAGATTCGAGAGAATTTTTCTGTGCATTATTCATTGCGGCCAGAGCAACCGCTTTGGGTTCTATGAACTCGGTTCCCACCATATCCCAACATTTGTTGAGCTACAGAAATGTATTCATTTTGATAGACCAAAAGCTCCGGTCAAAACAGGTCCGGAGATCAGCTTCAAAGAACTTGTATTAGCCATTGGATATGACTAAAAAACAAAATTCCCTTGCTTTTTTTTTAAATAAAAAATTCCTTGCTTATCCTTTTAATTCCTTACTTGTCACTTTTTTTTAATATAGAAAAAAAACCCTTGTTTTTTTTAATAAAAAACAATCCATAGCATCGCTCCTGGTGCAAAGACAAATGGCGGTGAGGGGTGCGGTGCCCCAAATCGTTACAAGTTCCTACAGTTCACCGCACTGAAAAGTAGTGGTACTGCTTATGGTCTTTTCAACATGGGCGGTGGCACTGCTCTCGCAATGTGGGAGAGAAGCGGTGTGATGTCTTTCTCACAAAAAAAAAAGATCTGGAAAATATTTGTCCTATCACTTATGCTTTTGAAATTTTGAAGGAACCCGATCTCTGTCTGCGAAGAGTATAGCGAGACAACGTCAGTTTTGTGAAGAAGCACGAAGTGGTGAATAGAATTCTGTAAATTCTGAAGCTACGAGGAGAATATCCAGTCGCCCCTATCAGGAAGGAAGTTTCCACAGAAAGCACTCATCCGTTAATCTAAGGCCATCTAGAGAACCAAGAGAAGAAGCCTACCCTAGTGACTGCTAGAGGAGAAGGCGTCCTGGTCATCGAGCTCAACACTACTGCTTGACAAATCTGTGTAGGGTTTGATCGGTGGGAGATCTGTAAAAGTGGGAAATTCAGTGGTAAACTACATTGATCAACAAAGATCGTGGCCTTCAATTCGCCAGTTTCGTCGCCTGAAAAAAAAATCTCCACCCATTTTTTTTTTAGAATAATTCTAGCTTAAAAGCTGGTGAATTTAGTGATGGTCGGTGAGGAAATACTATAGCAACACACATGCAACGTTCCACATAAAATGAATATGACAAGTCTTTTTATTGCGAATCTCTGAACAGAAAAAAGAAATAGTCACCAGTCAAAATTTGAAGAATTATTTTCTGAAGATCGTTTGAACAATGGATGTTAGAAAGCATGGGGAGAATTTGCAATGGAATGACACCGTTGGGGGTGAGATCAAGCCCTAGTGTGAGCAAGCTCAGATTGGATCGCAAATCTGATGACGAGGGACAATGGCGTTCACCCTCTCTAACTCAAACTCATCGATCTCCTTCTGATCATATCAAGTAATCACCCCCTCTGCTTGAGCTAGAGTGCTTTCCACTCTGTGAAAAGGCTTACCTCAACAATGGATGGATCAGGCCTTAGGCTCTAATACCATGTGAAAGAAACAAATGGAGAAACAAAAAATTATGCGCAGATGATTTCCTTCTCATTATTCAGAGGTGTTTAAATAGGAATTACAAAACAATAATACTGTGGGTGAATACCACAGTTAGGTAAATACTGTCGTGGGTTACCTAACTCTCTAACCTAACTACGGGTGAGATTACTCTCTTCAACACTATAAACAAAACAAGTAAGAAACTAACACAATATCCAATAGCTTCCCATATGACCAAAAACTGGGACAGTATTCCTGTCCACTGATCGTTCGACTAGAAACTTAATACTCTCAAGATCAAGTATAATTTATATATCCTTAACATAGTGTTTGAATACTGAGCCGAAGACCATAATAATTTGAAACTTTGTTACCAGATTGCAGAAGCTTATCTTTCATAAGATCCCAACCCTTGACGTACTTTGAGTTCCTTCGTAAGAAAACAACTTCACTCTAAGATTGAGGTCGATCGATATAGAATAGGATGTTTCAATATGATTCAAAATAGTACATTCTACAATACCGCCATCTGCTTGTGATAAATAAATGGTCAAACCCAAGAAAGGTTCTATAATACTGCCATCAGCATGTCACAAATTAATATCCAAACCCACGTCACATTACTAGAGATGTATGAAAGCTAATAATGCCACCAAAAGTGTGAATCTTTCACACTGCATGTTTCATTTATTTTCTTTATCATCCAAGGAGCAGGAAAGTTTCTTAAAGAAATCAAGCACAATTGGGTGTGCTTTGATCTTAGACAGTTTGAATCATGTCAGCCTCGGCCCATCTAAATTATTTACGCAGGAAAGGGCTACATATATCATACCAAATTCAGATGCCCTGGAAAAATCTGAGATACCACTTCCTCTTAGATTTCCCTACAGGTAATTCTCTGTGTAAAAGAAGAATATGAACAGTTATAGTGAGAGCTAGGCACTTTCTCAGGATCTATCTAAATTTTTATAATCTATTTTCTGTGCAACTACCCTTCCCTTGTAGAATGCTTACTACCAGAGATACGTGATTACTAATTTAGAATATTAAGCCTCCAGCCTTATATGCCATCATTGTAAAGGAAGTCATGATCAATTTGATTAGCTTCTGTGGATGGTCTCATCTTCCCGTAGAACTAGTGCAGAGAGAGGTAATTTGAAGGTGGTTCTCAGCATTGCCAATATTACTGCTAATTATGTAGGATGCACCGATTTGTCAAGTGAAATTGAAGTGAAATGATTGCGAGATGTCAATTGACTGATACATTTTCAGATCTTTTCAAAATGATCCAAAATTTTGAAGTCAAAGATGAGCCATCAATTGATATTTGATGGTTTCTCAATTTAGTTGTGTATCTCATCTAACACTTGCAATTTTTTTTTCTTTTAATAGATCCTTTTGACATTTCTACTTTGTTGTATTTCAGTAGTGGAATATCAGTCTACTCATCAGGTTAAATTCCAGGTGCAAGTCCGGGGTGATTATGACATAAGAGTATGGACTTAGCCAAATGAAAAATAGTTGCAATTACTGATTCATATTTTTAAGGGCCATCGTATTGGTAAAAACAAGCCACTTGTGGGCCTGACAAATTCGGGCCAATTGTAATCCTCTTGGATCTAGACAGAAGGCAATTTCCACCTTAAAAAACAAAAAATTGCATCCATCGCTTGGGTTTAAACACTAATATCTGATATAGGGTTTGATTTCTCTTGCAGGGTTTCAGAGAACCCTCATACAACAACCAGATTTTGCAATTATAGGATTAAGAAGAAAATATCGGCACATATTGGCAAATCAAAAAAGATTTTCGATAGCCATTGCAATCGACATAGTGGAAATGAAAGAGTATGAATGGATTTATTGCTTGAATGTATATTTAATGGGGAGATATAGTTGAGCCACAACCAAATCCCATGATTATGCATTACACTAGAATGAGTCTAAGGAACATAGGGAAAGATTAAAAATATGAAAGTCAAGAGAATGGAAGAAACCAACTTATAAGAGATTAAGGGAGAAAATTTCTTATGTATCAAGTGAAAATTATAAAATATATAGAATGGTCTTTGGATATAAAATGACAGAGATCAAAATTAGGGTTTTAGAATGCTATTAATATTGGAATTAAAAATAAAATTGATGATAGGGAAAGGGGAATTAAAGATTAACTTATGAGAAGAGAATAATAAGAAAATTAACCTGAGAGGCTAGAATACGGGAGCTAGAAGGGACAGGAGAATGAATAAAAGAAAAATAAGGGTATGCAAGGAGGAGAGGAAATAAAATGTCTTAGAAAATGGATTAATGGTTTCAGATTGACTAAGCTAGTAAACATTTTCTCGATTAAAATTACAAGGGTGCTTTCCTATTTCCAATGCTTTTCTAATGGATTAAAAAGAGAATGTTAATGTTTTAGTTTAATAAAAAAGGATAAGGTGTTTAGAGTTGTGGGAATGCTAAGCAATAGCTGATTTATTAGAGTTGTGGGAATGTTAAGCAATAGCTGATTTAGTAAGTTGGGAATGATTAGTATTACCAATATGTTATTTGAGCTTTGCTTTGATGGATCTACCAGTAATTCCAATGTAAGATTTGTCTCTGACACTTCTAAAAAATTGCATTAGAGTTTTGTGAGGTTTAAAGAGGGTTTAGTTATTGTTTAGTGACAATAAAATCAGTAATCCCTTAAAAAAAAGAAGATGGGAGATTGAAGGGACCGAATAAGGTGCTTTTGTTTGTATTTTGGATGAAAGAAAGAACAAAATGATCTGTTAATTTGGCTTAATGGATAGCCATCAGCTAAGAGGACTTTAGTGAGGTAGGAACAATTTTTATTTTGGGGTCAGAAATGTGATCAGCTATTTCAGATGAACTCCATTATTCACATCAAGTGAGTAAACCTTTTTCCTATGCACATATCCTAGTTGACTTTTCAAAAAATTAGGTGCCAGTACTATGAGGTCAAACACTTACTCTAGGCTCATGACAAAGAGACTTGAGGGAAAATAAAACTCTATTGGAAAGCTTAACAACCATGCCCCAGATTCAACTAAAAAGTAAGAGTCTTGTTTTGACTTTGGGTAATGACAAACTAACGCAACATAGCTTTAAGCTAAACCCAAACTATACCATCACCAGAAATATCCTCCACATACCCAAATCTCTTCCAGCTACTTCTCGCAGAAACCAGGGGTACATATTTCACCCAACCTAACACCTCACTTTTACAATTAAGAACTAAACTTTGCCATTAATCCCCCAGGCTATATTTCAATTCAGAGTTGAGAGATCCTAAGGCCCAGATAGTGTGAAGTTTGACCTAAGGATGCATACTTTAAGTGCTGAAAAGGTCATGTTTTCGATTCCGCGTAAGCCCCATATACAAGTTGTTATTGACCCTATCATTTTTCCCTTCTCATTTTTCTCCCAAGTTAGCAAATTCCAACTATCCTCTATTCTCTCTAATTGATGAGAAGATGCTGTCAAAAATCTAAATGCAGCTGAGCAGGTTTAAAAATGAACCAATAAAAGGTAGTGGACCAATAAGAGGAAGCAGAAATGACCACTAGATACACTGGAATTGTCCCTTAGAAGTGATTCCTTAGTGCCCCAAATAAATAAAAAATTGAGTTTATGTCATGATTTGAACTATACATAAGCCATCTATCAATTTCTCGTTAATCACAGAACCAACATTACGAGTTGTTAATTGACCTTATTATTTATTTATGTAGCTAATCCCTTATATATTGAGAAGAAAATATTTTTCTTTTGAATAAGCTATTTAACCATTTCCCATAAACCACATTAGACACTGCGATTGACACTATTATTTACTCATACAAAGAAATCTCTTACTTATAGTGTGTGTACCTGAACTGAAAACGGATCCTGTTTTTTGCCGAGATTCTTGGCATCGCCAAGAGCCACAATCTCTCCCCCTTCATGTCTTTTCTAAACTGTGGAAGGAAGCAATATCCCACCTTGGGTTTTCTCTTCTGCATTCTTAAGCTTAATCATAACTCGGTCACCCAGGGGCTTCAAGGAATCGATGAGATTTCAGCTCAAAACACTACAAATACCAGGGTAGGGTAGTGAAAATGCTCAGAAAGCAAGTACCTTGGGAGCCATAGAAGTCGCAGCCCTGATTGAGAACATCGTGCAAGAAAATATCCTGAGAGTCACGAAGGACAACGCCATAGACGGCTTGCTCGACAAAGCCAGCCTTAGGCCCTGATAGGACCTCAAAGTAAGGCTCCTTCCCATATGAGAGGTCACCATTTCTAAACCCGGGATGGCTTATCAAAAAATATATGGAAATCTTTGCGGATAGATTGGATGATTCGAAATTCAGTAAAGCAGAGGGAATTCAAAAGATTCAAGGAAATTGGGATGCTTATCTAGGGTTCCCATATATATAGAGGATTAAGGAGGGCAGATAGCAAAATATAACCTTATGGATGAATTAATACTCTAAAGAAGAATAAAAAAGAACCATATGATGAACTATGCATTACCGTATTTAGACTACCTTCCTTTGTTCGACTGCCTTCTTTTATACTACCTTCTGGTCCTTACTCGACTGCTATTTCAACTACTGCTCTTTCCGATTAACCCACTACAACAGGACAGAAGAATCTAACCTTTCCCCTTTATTTTTATGTTTCCCTATAAAGGAAGAATCTCTAATGCTTTACCTCGTGTTATCAGGACTTACGCTTCGAACCTTTCACCTTAATGGAGGATGTTCGCTACAGACAACAGCATTGTACGGGGTCTAAGGACCTTGATTTAAAAAAATCCAACTGAATTTGGGTCTAGGGAAATGGTTGCAGGAAAAATCGTCCACATAAAACCATGTTTCAAGAATTGCAAAGAAAAATCATGTTCATAAAACTTCGTAGTGAAATCAGGGCTACAAACCCTTACAAAATAATTCCCATAAAACCTTAACGCCAACAAGTCCAATTAAATTTGGTGAGGACACATTGCGAAGCATCGAGGATAGCGAAAGAAAAAAGTTTGGATGTTATAGATTTTTGGGTGTAAAAGGGAAAATCGTTCTCTTTTTGGGGAAATAAAAAAACTTTCCAAAACATTTTGAAAGGAGAAAAATAATTTCTTTGAACATTGGTAAGAGAAGCATTTAAATATACACATCCATCAAGGTCAAACAAATAAAAATGTAATTTTTAATAGTTTACAATAATTTCCCAGTGTATATTAATGTCATATTTTGAATTCAAAATGTAGTAGTGCCATGTCTTTAATGTCGAAAAACAAGTATACAAGATCAACTCTCTCAATAATAGGTTTATAAAATTGACAACTTGTAATCATGGGCCTCTAAGATTACAGAGATAGTCTTATCAGAAGTGCTATAAGGGACACTGGATGTTAACATTGTACAAGGCCACCTTTTTAAGACTATTATTACTATATGTTGCATAGATTGTCAAAAATAGAACTAAATAAGTTCAATGGCACCAACCCAACCAGATGGATTACCCAAATGGAACATTATTTTCTCCTCCAAGGTATTAATGATAAGTAGTTGAAACTCAAAGTGGATATATTATACTTGGATTGAGAGAATTGGCATGGTGGAAATGGCATAAGAAGAATTACAAGGCATACGTTACCCAGAGCCAATTTGTGAATGCCATCTCATTATATGTTGGATGGAAAGTATTTGTAGAGGAAATATAATATAATATTAATGGATCTGTATATGTGGAGGAAATGTAATATTATATTGATGAATCGTTTTCCTTTACCTTACATGAAACATGGGAATGGTTGTTGAACTTAAGCATACATGGAGATTATATAATCATGGATCATATATTAGATATGCTTGTTGACAACGCATGCCATATTTGGAGGTGGCATGTTTCCTTTTCCATGGTTTGAGGAGAACATGTGAAAGTAATTTGTAGAAGTTTTTATAAAGTATTGAATAGAATTTATGTGGATATCAATTAGAGGGATTTTCAGCTCTTTTGTTGACATTTATTAATGGTTAAGTAACCTTGGAAGGGGATTTTGGATGCATCCATCTAGTCCGTGTCCATTGTTTTAATATTGTACAAACCACTCTTTCACCTCTATGATCGTTGTTGTGATTAGGAAATCAAATGAATTCAAGATTTAGTGAAATACTAGAATAAGGACATTATGGGCCTCTAAACAGGATCAAAAGGTTGTCAATATGTATTTCCAAGAGTTTATATTTATAAAAGGTGGCAATTTTAAAAGGTGAAGGGAAATATATCTTAAAATGGGTGGATTGTGTTAATGCCCTTGATTTTTTTAGTAAAGTTGTGGTGGTTGAATGGAGAGTAGAGAGGTCCTTTATGATGTAGTATGGAGGATATATTGTCATGTATGATTAAAGTTCCTTCTTATTCAAAGAGGGGAAGACAATAAAAAATGTAAAGTGTGTCCATGGAATTGAACATGTGACCTATGAAGGGAGAAGGAAATAAAAAATGTAAATATATAATCAATGGATTTCAACCTATGGCCTATGGAAGGAAAATCAAAAACAAAATCATCAAATGTGTGTTAATTGATTTGGACCTATGACGTCTCAGCAAAAGTGGCCAAACCTAAAAAAATAACAAAATGGATATTCCATGGAAACTGAACCTCTAACATCTCAATCGTGAAAATAGAAAAGAGGATGCACAAATGTTTATGGGGTTGAACATGTGGGATCTTAGTGAAGGATGAAAAACTCAAAAAAATGTATTTAATGATAACAATAAAAAAGTAATAACATATGTCTAATATATGGATCTAATTCATGCACAAGTATTTTTCTATGAAGGTATTTTGCATCCGAAATGGATATTTGTCATTCATTATGATCCAAGATTAAGACATGTTTTCGAAGATGCTTCAATCAATACTGAGAAAACCAATGATGACCAACCAAACATAGTTGAGGGAGAACACATTGGCATCCATGATGATGTTCAAGTTGAAGAAGATCTAGTAGAAGAATGTGAAGATTATAATGATGACAATATTCCTTTAGCAATATGGAGAAGCAGGGTCATCGGTGCATCTTCAGAAGATGCTATCATGGAGGAAGTTGATATTATGGACGAAGATAATATGGATGATATAGAAAGCAATGATGAAAATAGATCTGGTGACATTCATGTAACTGATCTGGAAACAAATTTTATTGATACAGAATATCATGAAAGTGAAGATGAGGATGATTACAATACCACTTTAGCAGGATGGTTTGGCAAGAATAATATTAGGTACTTGCAAGAACATATGAACATTGACAAGGAAAAATTGGAAGACCTAGATGCATATTATAATGTGAATGAAGACTTCGAAATTTACAGTCGAATATGTAATTCATATTTAAATAATAATGGTTTTTATGTCCCATTTTAAAATGCTTCGTTATTATTTGGCTACAATAATCATTCAATTACTATGTCTAGAACTCATAATCTAAATTAATGTGTTGATTCTTTTCTCTATACTCGTTACCTAGTGTAATGTCCTTAAAATGTTTATAAGTTAATATGACTTGGTAGCCAAAAATAACAAGAATTAGTTGGATAATAGTTATTGTGGTTAGTTTCTTCTATTGGTTGATAATGGTTAGAAGTGATATGAAGTTATTCATTGAGAATTAAAAAATGTTATATATGTATATTGTAGAAGTTGTCATATGCATGTACATACAAATATAACTTGTGCAGTTGAAGGAATTGGTTAACACAATTGTATGTAAACTACACTATAGCAAAAAGCTTTGATTAGTTTATGTATAAGCTCACCTTTAAAACAAATATGATTCACTTAAACATATACATAATCCATGTAGTACTCATATAGATGTTCAAATGGGATTTCAATTAGATTATGTGATTCAAAACTACCCTCCAAATCAAAATACTTTTGATTAACTATAATAGGAAATGAAAAGTAAGATGCCAAATCGAGGAAACGTCATATTTTGATTTTGTTGTCACCTTTGTTCATCAAATCATATTTTTTCCACTTTAGCAATATCTTTATATAATGTGCCTATTTTTTCACCTAGACATGAATCTAGCACAAGTAGAATTTAAATGTAATTTATTTGGGATTTTATAGTGGACGCAATTTGTGTCCATTTTAGCATCATGATGATATCAACCACCTAGTTTTGCACCTTAACAGACTAGCATAAGGAGAACATAAATGTAATTGATTTGGGGTGCTAAAGTGGAAACAATAAATGTAATTGATTTGATGACAATGACATTCACAATTATGTGATTACATGATAATGATGATGACAATGCTATTGTTGATGATGACAATGACAATGACAATGATGATGATGATGATGAGATGAATGATGATGAAAATGATGGCAATGACGATGAAGTTGACAATGATGTGATTATATGGTGATGATGATGATGATGATAGTAATGATGACAATGACAATTACGATGACATGAGAAATGATGATGATGATGATGATCATTATAAGAAAGTGTTGGTAGAGGTAAATAAACCCGGTTTCACTACAAGCTCCAAGATTAAAATGTGCTCAATCATAGTTATAAGTTATGCATGCTTAAAATTGCAACTGTATCCCACTTGTTATGCATGCTTTAAATGGTAAACATATCCTATATGCTTTAAATGATGACGGTGATGAACTAGATGACAATGCTAGTGATGATGTTTTTTATGATGAGGATGATGGAAATGATGATGATGATCATCATCATCATCATCACTGTTGTCCTTGACATCATCATCATCACCATTGTCCTTGACATCATCATCATCACCATTGTCCTTGACATCATCATCATCATGATTATTGGCATTTTCATTAGTTATTCATCATTATATTTGGAATAAGAAATAACATATACCCAAAATATGTGATTAGTGGAAAAGGGTCATGGAGGACACATACAATTTATGCATGACAAATAACAACTTATTTTTTAAGATGATAAACATCATCATTCTCATTATATTCATCATCATTGTCATTGTCATCATCACCATAATCATCATTCATTTCATTGCCAATGTCATCATTTTCATTATCCTCATCATGATCATTGTCATCGTTCTCCTCATTATCAACAACATTATCATCATCATCATAACCATCCTCAATATCATAATCATTATCCTCGTTGTTATGTTCAACATCTGGGTGTAAAACTGGATGTAAAAGTGGATAAAAACATGGATGCAAAAAAGGATGCAAACATGGATGCAACAAAAGTAGGTGCAAAAGTGGGTGCATAATGGGGTGCACCAAAAATGGATGCAAAAGGTGATGCAAAAGTGGATGCAATAAATGATGCAAACGTGGAAGCAAAACATGATGAAAAAAGTGGTGCAAAATTGGATACAACCATGGATGTAAAATTGGATACAAAATTGGATGTGAAAGTAGATGCAAAAGTAGTTGTAACACCCAACGCAAAAGCCGATGCAAAAGTGGATGCAAAAATGGATGCATAAAGGGATGCAATAGCTGATGTAAAATTGGATACAAAAAAAAGATGCAAACTTGGATGCAAAAGTTGAAGCAAAAGTGGGTGTAAAAGTAGGCGCAAAAATAGGTGTGAATTGGGACACGACAAAAGTGGATGCAAAATGAGATGCAAAAAGGGATGAAAATGTGGGTGCAAAAGAGGATGAAAAAATGGATGCAAGATTGGCTGAAACAAAATGAAATGCAAAACTAGACTCAAAACATGATGTAAAATTTGATGCAAAAAAAAAGCAGAAGTGGATGTAAAACAGGATGAAAAAGTGGATGAAAACAAGGGCATAAAAGTTGAGGCAAACATGGACGTAAAAGGGTGCACAACAAGAGTATATGTACAAACTAGGCACAAAATTAGGTGCAAAACTAGGCTCAAAGCCTGTCGCAAAACCTGATGCAACACCTGGCGCATAACCAGGTGCAAAACCCAGTGCAAATTACGTCACAATTTTCACCAAGTTTAGAAAAAGGACGAGAAAAATGCCTAAAATAGCACCAACCCGTGAAATTGCACCATTTTGTCCAAAAAATGAAGAAAAATACACTGAAAGATGGTCTAGACGCAAAAATGGATGAAAAAAGAGACTCTATATCCAGTTTTTGTTGTAGTGTATGGTTGTAATCATCTATCTGGAAAATCCATTGATGTAAGGTGGCTTCAATAAGACCAAGTACCAGAGCAAACCCTAAGGGGCCACCAACAACACCAGTTTCAGATCCAGAAGAAATTTTGAGGAAAGCTAGGGCTTTACTAAGACAGACCAACAGTGCTGCACAAAAAGCTACATCAGGTATTTCAAGAAATCTTTCTGCTATTATTTCTTCTGCTGAAATTCTCAATTCCCAGGAATTTTTAGATACATCAGAAAAATCTAGGGGTTGGGCATCTTCAAGCACTGTTGCTTGTGAAGATCCAATCCTTGGTGACTCCACTGGGATAAGTATAGGGTGATTCCATGAAGATGGGTAACACTTTTTGGCCAAATTTGGCGATGAAAACCTGATTTTTTACTCATGTGCTAGATAGAAGCCCTCAAAACG
>LPNX010202086.1:0-11778 GCA_001517045.1 Pseudotsuga menziesii
TTCATGAAAAAATATCATCTTATTTTTCAAATATTTAGTATTGAATATTAGTTATTAATTAATAGAACATCACAGAAAAATTAAAAGTAGTTACCTATTTTAAATTTTATGTTGTTGTGCGTATTCAACAAAGTGATTTTATGATAATGATTTAAATATTTTCATTTAAATTGTTACTGTCTATCTCTTTCAGCTTTATCTAAAACATTAATTGATAATTAATTTAGTTTTCAAGTTGCTCTCACCTGAGATAGGATAGCTAGTTAAATTTAGGCTTAGCTTAGTTTATTTTTAAATTTTAGTTTATTTTAGTAGCTGTTGAATAAGAATTAGATTAATTTCATAAAATTTAAAAATAGTCCTTAAGTTAAAATATTTGAAACAAAACCCTAAAAACTGAAGACTTTCCTTAAGAAAACATTTTAGGATAACTTAGTTCTTAGAAAACTAATTCTACGGTTTATTTAGGTAGTAATAAAATTAGGATAAATTTTTACTGAATTTTTAGATTCTCCTTAAGAGAAAAAATTGAGTTGGTAGCGGGACCATAACTTGCGAGATTTTTCCATTTCAAGCACACCAAGAGCTGCTCTAAGCAACTTGTGTGGGCTTAATCTCCTTAAGTTGGCCAACTCAGAAATTCTGGCCAACACTACTCTACACATAATATGTGACGTGTATGGTACCCTTGATATGTTCTCCTTCAAATTACTTACTATTTAGAGTAGAGAGTTACATGGATGGGCCATCATTTGGTTTTAGCTTCGCCATTCATTATATTCATTATGGTCACTTTATGTTTATTATTTTTATTTTATTAATAATATATTAGCTAAAATTTGTATATTTGCATATTTATTGGGAGGGGTACTAATTAATAGATTTATTTTTATTCTTTATTTAAAGAATAGTAATTTTGATTAAGAAGTAATGTAAAATTTTAAGTTTTGTTGTTATTTAACGAACTATGCTCAATGTTAAGTTAGAAAATGATGATTGACTACCTAAAGCGACAATTTTGATAGGTTGTATTCTTGTGTTGCTATTCTTGGGTACATAAAAAAAATTATCATTAATTAAATGAAGCATTTTAGTTTGTAAAAGAATGAAAAGAAGCCTAACAAACTTTTAGTTTGTAAAATAACAAAAAAAACATAATAAATTCTATATAATTGTATATAAAGTTTGTAAAATAACAAACAAACAAAAAACATAACAAATTCCATCTAATTGTATATCTTAGTTTAGAAAATTTCCTAAAGTCTTGAGTGGTCTTTAGTTACAATATTGCCTATATTGATCTTAATTTTAAACATTACAATATAAAACAATGCATATACCTTGTAAATAAATAACATCAACATAACAACCAATATATTTAACCAAATGGCTTAGTCATTAAACATTACATCTCATGACAATATGACCAACATATTTAACAACAATGACTTAGTAATTAAACATTACATCTCATGACAATATGACCAACATATTTAACAACAATGACTTAGTAATTAAACATTACATCTCATGACAAGATAGAATTATGAGTATGTATCGTGTAAAATCAACTTAACAAAATGAATTTTTCATTAACCATTAACAACTTATTAATCTATTTACCTTGTCAAAGGAAAAAGGACCACTATTATAAAGGGTCATAGGAAGATCATATCGAGAGTTGATGCTATGTAGGGGTGGAACCACTTCAAAAAAGGATCCATTGTTAATGAATCTTTAGTAATCTATGTAGGTTGTTTTGGTAATGACAAAGCAACTACATCAACTTTAGACTCCAAAGGTGGGCTGAAAAATAAAGGATATATGTTACAATGATGAGGAAGGATTCTCTTTTAATATAGATAAAATAAAATACTTGATCAACTATTGCAATGGGTTTTCCACCTGATAAATAACATGACTCGAGAGAAAATCACCTTCCAAATTTTTAATAGTAAAAAAACTTGTTATACTTCATGTTATTAACTCGACAAACATCTCTATTCAAATAACTAACATTAAGTTAATATCCATTTTTTCCTAAGAAACCTATAAAATAGCGTTCCCAAAAAAATATATGCAAATTATTTAATTATAGAATATAAGAAAAATCTAGAAAAGTATTTTAATATAGACTAAATGCATATTCTAGAATGAACATATTATGATATATCCATATTCATTCCAAAACATCCATATTAACTCCAAAACAATCGATGAAGTAATTTTCAAAAAACATTTCAAACTATTTGTCATATAATGCACGGACCAGTTCTACAATAAACGTATTAAACCATAAATGCATCTTAACCCATATCAATAAAAGTTAGAAACAAATCATATTGCTATTTTTTGATGATTTTCAATATATACATAAAACAACTTTGAAGGAACAACTTTTCTTCAAAGAAGGTGAATTGTAGGTTAGAGACTTATGTAGGCCCAAATCCTCCTTTTTTGGTTTTTCCAAAATTATGTTAGGATGCATGAGCATTGAAATCCCCCTTTTTATCATTTATCTATTAATGGCATTGAATGGTGCATTTCTAGTAACAAATTTAAATCTATTGATCTAAAGATTAGGGTGTGTTATGCTTTGTGTGGATTGTATTTTCTTCCTATTGAGATTCTTAAGGGCCATGCATTGACCCATGAATGGATTTGAAGGGAACTACATATAATTTGTCTAAAATCAAATTGCAAAGATCTGAATGTGCTTTCTAGAGTTTGAAAATGCACACGCAAAAGCATTGTTGGTCAAGAATTTTCAAATAGGGTATAATTTAAATCCAACCAAAACTCTTGATTTTACCCAAATATTGTGTTTCAGCTCATGCATTGGATTTTTCTTAATATTTGTATTTAATAACTCCAAGTTGTAATTTGATCATCAAGCTAGGGGTTGGGTTTAGTTGATCAAGTCCTCAACCAAGGCATTTTATAAATGATAGAAGGATATTAATAGCCTATCACCAAAATTATTTCAATGAGAATTTGGCATGTTTGAAGATGGTATTTTAATAATATATTGTAGAACAATACCCCCATTTAAAAAAAAAAATCATTAGACATCATGTATAAGATTTTTTTTAAAATCTACAACATATATTCAATTTCTAGTTAGTTGAACAATCCAAGTTTAGTAACATGAGGGCATAAAAGACATGGAAAAGGGTCTTACAAGATCCTCCTAACGTGTCTTCCAAAAGAACCTAACATGGTTCTATTTTCCCCACATTTTCCCTCAACATGTACATAGCGAGGAATACAACATTTGTTGACTAGATTCCTTGAAAGATGAACAAAACACTGCAACGATATGACATTCTAAATAGTAGGAAGAACATCTAACAAGCATTGCATAATTTTTTTTCCTCAAAGGAAGTTGTACAATTTTTTTCCCATTCTATGGAAATCTTCCTTCTATGCATCCATGAGGGATTTACATAACTGAGAGAGAGCTTTCGTTATGGGGGTGTTGGGGTGGGATCAACATAAAAAACACACACATACACACATTGCATCCACATAAGCAATGAACACATACCTACCCAACATGTCCACATAAGTGGCACACTCACACCCAAATACAACAAAATCAAACATAAGTGACACACTTGGAAACAAGTGACATGTTCCTGGACATAAATCAAATACTCAAACGTAAATTAGTCACTCATACACATAAGAAACACACCCTCAAATAAGTGTCATGTGCATATGCTTAATTCAACACATCTACATAAGTGGCACACTCACACTTCACACACACATAAGTGACACACTCAAATATAAGAGACACTTTCACACACACAACTTGTATAAGTGCATTACTTATGTGTAAAAACACCTAATCATTTGAGATTTTCGACTCTTCCCCTTCTTTTCCAAGGATTTACCACCTATAAAATGAAAACATATTCAAATCATATCAACAATGAAGGATTAAAAACATAAAATTTAGATAAAATAATTCATGAAATTAAATGAATCTCCTTGATAGTTGCGATGAATATAACTCAAGACTATAGCATGAAGAATAATTTAGGGGATAAATTATAACATTAATACATTTACTATTGTATTGAATTCTTTGTCTATAGTTGCAAAGGATTGGAAAAACAACTTCCAGAGTTAAACTGACACAAATAACAATTCCATAGCCAAAACATAATCACTACATAATTGGAAGAGGAGGATTGTGTTGTGTTCAATTATATTGCTTTGAGGATTTTGTTGTGTGCTTATATTTCTTTAATTTGAAGCAGGTGCTTATCGATCTTCCATGTGCCCGAAAATTTCACTCATATTTCAAGATTCCATGGTTGAATAACAATCAATATTTCCCTTATTATCAGCCCAAAATTTCACCTTGAAATTTCACTCATATTTCAGGATTCCATGGTTGAATAACAATCAAGAGCAGTATAATGTTGGTGGATTTATTAATGTAAGAATGATTCCATCAGACCTTGTTAGAGAAGGTGTTTAGCCTGCTTATGTATCGACGAGTAAAGAATGTATCATTCTTCTAATAAATGAGATATATACACCTCAAACAAAAAGAGGAGAATCTTGGATGGAGTTAAAATAAGAGCCTTGGAAAAGGAGGATTGTGTTGTGTGCTTAAATTGAATTAGATGCTACATATTCCATGTGTCCACAAGTTTCACTCATCTTACCTAATTTCATGGTTGACTAACAATAAAGATTGCCCATATTGTAGGGCCAAAATTTCACCTTAACCAATTTTCAATAGGACCTTCTAGACTATCAAATATATAACATTTTTAGGAATGTTAATAACTTCCATGTCAAGTAACCACATTTGGTTGTTTTCTTGGCAATTGGGAATATATGAGATTTCCTTAGTTGATACTCTTTAAAACAAAATTATTTATATACTTTTTTGAGTATGTTATTAAGTAATGGAAGGAATCTAACAAATATCAACATTTTGGTGCTTCATTTAGTTTGAAAAGGACTTGCTACAGTGTTGATGCGAACATATTGGTATTACCATTGTTAGATGCTAGTGGGGTTCGTATTAGAATTTCCACTATGGGTCATATAATATCCTACAATTATTCCTTGCTGGAATGAAAGGCTTGACATCAGTATGTCTTAATGTTATTTCCATTGTGTTGAATAAATATGATTCAATTAATTATGGTACAAGTTTATGGGACATGTTTTTTTACGTCAATACAGCCATCGTCTAAGAAATTTATGCACGAAAGTGGGAGCATTGAAACACCTAGCTAACTATTTACTTGTTTTGTGGAAATGAGCAACCATTTAAAGCTTGGTTCATTTCTCAAGAGAGAAAAATCACTTGCCCCTAATATTTTTTCAATCATGTCCATAAAAAGTGTTTCAAAAGCCATGGTTTCAACAATTCTAAGTTTCAATAAGAATCTTCCAAATTTGGAGCGTGGAAATCAAAGATCAAGATAATAATCTACCATGTAGAATTCTTTTTACCACATCTTGATATTCTCTTCACAAGTATGCAAAATTTGTTTCATCTTCATTGGGATAATAAGAGACAAAGAATTACAATACAAGGGAAGCGTGCACTAATTTCTTTCTAAAATGTTGGGAAAATATGAAACACATTCTAAAGTATTTATTCAATTTGTTGATTTCTTGTTACCATAAGCCTTTCATAAAAAAACTATATTTTCTTAAACATGTTTTTCCAACTTTGGGTGACAAAAGTGATATGAAAATGCTATATGTGTTTATGCCATTTTTAATTACTTCATCAATGTTTAACATTTGTGTGCCTATTTGTGTGATACCCTAAAAGGGTGGTTTAAAGTTGAGCCTTCCTTGGCCTTCCCTACAAAACTCGTAGTTGATTTGTGATAGTGCTCAGAATACAAGGATAAGTCTACACCATGGGAAAACTTTAAAGTCCATGCATTTTTTGGGGGGGTTTTTTCCAAAAACACCGATTCGACTTTAGTTTCTCCTTTTCAACCATTTCACCCTCCAACAACAACCTATTGGCGTATTATTGCACCTTCCTAGGGAAACTGCTAGTATCAGTAGGTTTAGCAGTCAACATAATTTGATTTTTGATTTTGAGTTTTTCCATTAACATCTTATTTATAATATTTATAATATTATAAATTTAAATATAATAAGTTATAAATCTTATAAATTTAAATATAATAAGCTTTAAAAGGGTTAAAATCTTATTTTTTTTAATAGGAGAGAAACATGATAGTGATAATAATTTTTAAATATGTTAAAATCTTATTTTTATAATTAGATAGAAACATCATAATGACTCGTTTCCCAGTTCCTCATGTTGAATAATCCTTTGAGATTTCATTGTAAACAATATTTCAGTTATTAGTTAGTAAATTCACGTTTTATAATCTCGTTATCTAACTGAAGATAACAGTTTTGATTTCCTTTATATGTAATACTCTTCTACAAAGTAATACATTGATTGTTGAGGTTCTTCATAGTCTGTTTCAGTGGTATCAGAGCAAAGGCAGTGAAGCATTGGAGAGAAATACTTGGTGAGAGATAAGGATCCCATGAAGGAGGAGTTCGCAAAGGAGATATCACCAAGAAAGGAGATATAGTAAATATTGTGGAAGCAAGACTGCACAAAAAGGGGAGACTACACATAAATTGTTATGGTAATTGTTTAGAAGAATTATTTTCTTATTTTTTAAGAAAAAAAGGAAGAGAGCCACCAATTTTATTTGCATGCAATGGTTTCTTTAAATTAATTATCAAATCTTTGGGGAGTTCTTTTTAGAAAATAAAAGTTTTTAAACTACCATTTATATTTGAGTACAAGTTTTTTAAAATTGAATTATTAAACCTTTCGGGAAAAAATTTTAAAAGATAAAATGATTTTAAAGAACATCGTCTAAGAGAAAAATAATATATCAGGCTGTAATTTGTACACAAACATTTACTACGCAGTAAATTTCAATTGATGGAGTAATTTTGTTTGGAAAAGAAAATTATCATGAATGGTTTTGTAAAGTGAAAAATACCCTTATTTTTAATGACATGTGGGATGGAATTTGTGAAAATAAGAATTTTGAATATAAGAAATATGGAGATGCAATAGATGAAGTGGATAAAATTACACCAATACCACCTACTAATACCAAAGTGTTAGCATTATGGAAAATCAAGGACAAGAAAGCTTATTCCTTGATCATTGCCTCTGTAACTGAAGAAGTAAGTAGACATTTAGTTTCTAGCAAAAGTGCTTGGGAAGCATAAAGAAAATAAAAGATTTGTATGATTCACATTCTGAGCTTGAAATCATACAATTCTTAATGAAGTTATTTAACTTAGAATTAAAAGATAATGATCTAATGAAACTTGCTTCTGAAACTAGAGCTATTTTCCATGATATTGATGCAACTGGTGTAAAAGTTTACATTCAACTTACTGCATTTATTAAAGCTCTATATCCTACCTATACTCACTATTTAGAATCACTTCTAGCTAGTGGCCAAATGAAATCTATGACCTTTGAAACACTTGTTGAGAAAATTCCAGAAAGAGAGAACGCATTTGAGAAGAAGGATTCTAATCCCAATGAAGAAACTTTGTGTCTTGCAGAGAAAGGACACAAATCAAAAAAAGAATTTGCAAAGGATGAAAATAGAAGTAGAGGTCGAGGTAGAGGACAAAGAGGACAGTACAGAGGAAGGGGGGAAGATTTAATCAAGGAGAGAAACAATGTTATAGATGTGGAAAACATGGTAATGCTGCCATTTATTGTAGAACTTCTTGGGAGAAAATTGTTAACAAGAAAGATCAAATACAAGATAAAGGAAATGATGAAGGTAACCCTCCTGAATCTGCACATTATGTTGTTGCACATTGTAATCTTGGAATTGAAGAAGCTTTTAGTACTTCATTTTCTTGTAATGACATTTGGTAATTAGATACTAGAGCCACATGACATATGACATTTAAAAAAGACTTATTTTTTAAATTTAGTGATCAAAGTGATGGGGTGGTACATTTGGAAGATAAGTCTCAGTTAAAACCTTCAGGAATTGGCTTTGTTAGATTGAAATTATCAGGACTTGTTGATTACATACCTTTTGATGTTCTTTATGTTCCACAATTGAAGAGAAATCTAATATCTTGTGTGCAAATTAGACAACAAGATCACTCAAAACATATGTTTGATGGTATCATTGAGATTAGAAGAAATTATGATAATGTGATTGTAATGGCTGGAGTGAAATATAACAAACTTTTAAAGTTGGATGGTACCTCATCCAATTCACAGAACTCTGCAAATTTGGCTCAACATAATAGTAATTTATCTTCCAACTTGTTATGGCATACTATATTTGGTCATATTAATTATGATAGTCTCATAATTATGAAACATTAAGGAGTTCAAGGGCTTCCTACTATTCTAAGACTACTTTCCCAATGTGATGCTTGTATTTTAGGCAAAGATAGTAAACAACATTTTCATGATTCTATGTTCTGAGCTTCAATAAAGCTTGGTCTTATTCACTCTGATTTATGTGGGCCCATTCCTATTCCATCAACAAATGGTAACAAATATATAATGACTTTCATTGATGTCTTTACAAGGATGTGTTGGGTTTATTTATTAAAAGCAAAATATCAAGCTTTTTATACATTCATAAATTTTCATTTGTGGATTAAAAATGAAACTCATCTCAATATTGGAACCCTTCGAACTGATAATGGTGGTGAATATACATCTCAAGATTTTGAAAAATATTTGCAAGAGAATGGTATTAAACATCAAACCATTGTTCCTTAAAATCCACAACAAAATGGTGTGGCAGAACATATGAATAGGACAATGTTGAATATGGTAATATCAATGATGTTTTTTAAGATTGTTAAGTTAATGTTTTGGGGAGAAGCAGTTCTTTTTGTTGTCTACATTAAGAATAGATGTCCTTCTACTACACTACAAAACAAAACACCTTATGAGATGTGGCATGGTCATCTTCCAAATTTCAAGAATTTAGAATTTTTGGTTCTACATGTTATGCTTTGATTCTTGAGCAGCAAAGACATAAATTGGGAGCAAGAAGTCGAAAGTGTATTTTTTTGAGATATTCAAATACTTCTCAAGCTTATCGAATGTATGAAGAAGATAGCATGAAGTTTTTCTAGAGATGTTATATTTCTTGAATATGAGAAAGATGCACTCACTATTGATAAACAACTTGCTCAACTTGATAAATTTCATTCTAAAAAAATCTATCATGAAATGGATAATGAACTTCCAAATCTTGAAGGGGGATTTCTGTTTTAAGTCAATTTTTGGAATTTTTTCTATAGAAACATGTTCTTCTAATGCACAAGTTGATTGCAACACCCTGGTTTTGACCCCATGATGTTTTGATTATACATGATGTATATATTGTATTGAGATCATGGCATGGAGCTCAACGCCAAGGCCCTGCCATCGATCTGGTATTTTGTATATAGGTGATCAAGTTGATGCCTATGGTTATTGTGCTAGGAAAAGCACAAAGCATTTTTGAATATCATGTAAATGCACATTTTAATAAAATGCCACAGCTAGCTATGGAACTGTAACATGAAAGAGATGGGGGCATGATTTCATAAAGGAATAGGGTGGGGGTGTTGGTCAAACCTCTGATTCTATAGGGTCAAACCATATTTCATTGAGGAAACCTTTGAACCCTCAGCTACCTTTTGTGCTCTATCCTCAATCATTTATTCCTTCCAGAAGTTGGTTGAGATAGTTAATGCATGGGGCGCTGTAGGGCATGTAAGACTGTAGTCTACGTAGGCCTACAGCCTGGGGGAGGATGCACTTTTGCTTCTGCAGGAAGTAAGCATGCGATGTGTACCCTTTCCATCAGAGGAGATTGTGTGTGGGTTTTTTCTCACTCCTCCTCAGTCATTCAATCATTCCATCATGATTCATTCAGTCATTCCATGGTGTAGTAGAAGAGGAATTATATGTGGAGTAGCCATTCGGCTTTGAGACACATGATAGGAAGACTCATGTGTGTAAATCGAAGAAAGCCCTATACATTTTGAAATAGGCACCCAGGATGTGGTACGGCATAATTGACAACTTCCTGACTAGTTTGGGCTTTACCAAAAGTAAAGCAGATTCCAACCTTTACTACAAGGTTGAAGAAGGGAACCCAGTGATGCTCCTACTGTATGTAGATGACCTGTTTTTAATAGCTACAAATGGGTTGATTGCTGTCATGAAGAGGAAGCTGGATGCTAAGTTCGATATGAAGGACTTGGGTATGATGCATTACTTTCTAGGCATGAAGGTGTGGGAGAATGCAGATGGAATCTCCATAGGACAAGGGAAGTATGCAGTTGAGATCCTGAAGATATTCGGGATGATGGATTGCAAGGCCATGACCACACCTGTGGCATCGAATTTGAATTTATTGAGTGATGCTTCATCAGAATCAGTCGATGCTATGATTTATCATCAACTGATTGGGTCCTTAATGTACCTGATGAATACGAGACCAAATATTTGCTTTGTTGTGAACACATTGAACCAGTTCCTAATAGATCTAAGACATGTTCACTTGATTGCTCCAAAGCATATTCTGAGGTACCCAAAGGGTACAGTTGATTATGGTCTCAAGTATGAGGCAAATCAGAAGATTAACCTAGAAGTGTATGTGGATTCGGATTGGGCAGGCAGTGCCATTGATAGGAAGAGCACTTCATGGTGTTGCTTTAGTATGGGATCAAGTGTGATCTCTTGGTTTAGCATGAAGCAATCCCGTGTGGCGCTGAGTACAACTGAAGCAGAGTATGTTGTAGCTTGTTCGAATAGTTGTGAGGTAGTGTGGCTAAGAAATGTTAAATTTTCATATGCTTAGCTAAGACATCAGTATTTCATTTTATTTTCATGACAAAAGCATATAAACAGGATCACTGAAAGATAGACAAGCACAACCATAAAAAAGGAACACAAAGATTTATCCTGGGAAAACCCTAAAGGGAAAAAACCAGCAAAAGCTTCCTCAATATAGATGCCCCAAAAAGATAAAAGATAAAACCAACAAGGAGATCAAAGGCTGATCCTCCTCCTTCTCCAGCTACTTCTCTTCTCCACTAATGCGCTACACAAGTGAGAGTCTGTGTGTCTCAAATGAGGAGCAATACACCTCTATTTATATTCATCCATTCACTTAAGTTAACTCATTTGACATGTAGGCTCGAGTTAAATCATGTAGGCTCGAGTTACACATGTAGGCTCAAGTAACCACACTGGGGTGCTGATGACCCACCTTTAAAATTAGAGGGGACTACCTCATGACTCTTATTAGTTATTCCGATTAGGAGCATCGGGGTACAATGTAATACAAGTGGTTCTCCCAGTAGGACCATCGGGGACCACAAAAAGATACATATAGAATATTCTTCAAAGTTACAATATTTCAACACTCCCCCTTAATGAGAAGGGTAGTCTACAACAACATCAACAACAACAAGAGTAGAGATAGGGGACATCATCAACATCAATAGGGTAACACATCTATAAATCATTGGAATATTTTCAACATCATGTAGTCTTCATCTTCAATCTTCAGTCTTCATCATCAGCAACATCTTCAGTCTTTGATCAGCAACATCTTCAACATTTTGATCTTTCAATTAGCAACGACATCTTCAACACTTGGACCTTTCGATCAGCAACATCTTCAACACTTTGACTGTTCGATCAGCAACAACATCTTCAGCATTTTGACCTTTCGATCAGCAACATCTTCAGCA
>LPNX010202086.1:11888-42321 GCA_001517045.1 Pseudotsuga menziesii
TGACTTTTCAATCAGCAACAACATCTTTAGCACCTTGACCTTTCGATCAGCAGCAACATCTTCAGTACTTTGACCTTTCGATTAGCAATATCATCATCAACACTTTTCCCTTTCGATCAGCAGCAACATCATCATCATCATATTCTGATATGTCGATCATAATCATCATCACATTCTGATCTTTCGATCAGAAACATCATCATCATACTTTGATCTTTCGATCAGAAACATCATCAACATACTCTAATCTTTCGATCAGAAACATCATCATCATACTCTAATCTTTTGATCAGAAACATCATAATCATAGTGTGTCATCATCATACTCTGATCTTTAGATCAATACGTCATCATCATCATACTATGATCTTTTGATCAGTATGTCATCATCATCATACTCTGATATTTCGATCAGTACGTCATCATCATACTCTAATATTTTGATCAGTACGTCATCATACTTTGATATTTCGATCAGTACGTCATCATCATCATACTCCGATATTTCCATCAGTATGGCATCATCATCAGCAGCAACAACTTACAATCCACAACTCAAAGACAAAAAGTCTTTGGATCATTTTTGGACTTAAAGTCCAGGGATGATACAATCCCACCACATTCTCGACAATCGAAGTTACCGGATTGATTACGGGAGAATCATTCCCTATCACTTTAGGACTAAGTCCAAGGATGATGCAATCCTACCACATTCTCGAGAACCGAAGCCACCGGATTGATTACAGAAGAATCAGTCCCTATCACTTTAGGACTATGTCCAAGGATGATGCAATCCTACTACATTCTCTAGGACCAAAGCCACCGGATTGATTACAGGAGAATCAGTCCCTATCACTTTAGGACTATGTCCAAGGATGATGCAATCCTACCACATTCTCGAGGACCGAAGCCACCGTATTGATTATGGGAGAATCAGTCCTTATCACTTTAGGACTATGTCCAAGGATGATGCGATACTACCACATTCTCAAGGACCGAAGCCACCAAATTGATTACGGGAGAATCAGTCCCTATCACTTTAGGACGATGTCCAAGGATGATGGAATCCTACCACATTCTCGAGGACCGAGGTCACTGGATCTATTATGGACAGATGTTTTGGGATGATACAATCCCTCTTCATTCTCAAAGACCGAGGTCTTCGGATCACTTTAGGGCAAGTGCCCAGGGATGATACAATCCCACCACATTATTGAGGACCGAGGTCACCGTATCTATTATGGATAGATGTCCCAAGATGATACAATCCCTCTTCATTCTCGAAGACCGAGGTCTTCGGATCACTTTAGGGCAAGTGCCCAGGGATGATACAATCCTACCACGTTTTTGAGGACCGAGGTCACCGGATCTATTGTGGACAGATGTCCCGGGATGATACAATCCCTCTTCATTCTCGAGGACTGAGGTCTCCGAGTCACTTTAAGGCAAATGCCCAGGGATGATACAATCCCACTGCAACATCACTACTCCCCCTTTCGAGGAAGGTCTTTCCGAACAACACCAAGCTTGTCTTGAAAGTGTTCAAACTCTACTCGAGGCAGAGCCTTCATCAGTACATCATCATCCAAACCATCATCATCTACATCTTCAGTATCTGAATACTGATCTATCACCATCTGTATCTCACGTATGTGAATACTAAAAGCATAATCATCTATATCTTTAGTATAGAAATACTGAAGGCATCATCATCTCTATATTTAGTATAGAAATACGAAATCACCATCATCTGCATCTACAGTATCATCATCTGCATCTTATCTTGTATGTAGAAATACCGGATTTCTACGTGTTACGTCGAAACACAGGGTTCTTTATCAACACATCTATGGTTATCACATAGAATCATTGTAGTATCCATCTTCAGGCCAAAGAGACCTAATATCAGCTTCTGAAGCCATATGGCTTCACAACTTAGTAGAGCAATCTGCTATGTATTCTGCTTCAACCGTGCTAAGAGAGACACTGGATTGTTTCCTGCTAAACCATGAACTCATAAACAAAAGCATCTACCTGATGTGCTTTTCCTATCTGAGATACTTCCATCCCAATCTGCATCTGTGTAGTCATACAATCTATACTCATTATTACCATCATAGTATAGACCAAAGTCTATAGTCCCTTTCAGATATCTCATCACATGTTTTGCAGCCACTAGGTGAACTCGTCTTGGTTGAACAAGATATTGACTTAAGGTGTTCACAGCAAAACAAATGTCTGGTCTGGTATTTGTTAAGTACATCAATGACCCAATGATCTATCTGTAGTGAGTCACATCCACTAACTCTAATGAGTCATCAGCTAACAGCTTCAGGATGGAGTCCATGGGTGTTGCCATGACTTTGCATTCCAACATATTGAATCTCTTCAATATCTCTATACTTTCCCTGGTTGAGAAATATTCCTTTTGAACTTTTCCATACTCCCAGACCTAGGAAATAATGCATTAACCCAAGGTCTTTCATCTCAAATTCTTCTACTAGTTTCTTCTTACTTTCCATGATCTGTTTCTCATTCCCTGTCAAGAATAAGTCATCCACATATAGTAATAGAATGACAGGTTCATCTTCTACAACCTTGTGGGAAAGGTTAGGATCGACTTTACTCTTGGCAAAGCCCATGCTCATCAGGAAACTATCTATTCTTCCATACCAAGCTCTGGGAGCTTGCTTCAGGCCATAGAGGGCCTTCTTCAACTTGCATACTTGATTCCATCTGTCTTCAACTTCAAATCCTCATGACTATTTGATGTAAAACTATTTCTCAATCATACCATTAAGGAAGGCTTGTCTTTACTTCATCATGGAAGAAACTACCATGATAGTTTTGAAGGAAGTGTACCTTACTTCCTAAAGTAAGTGTCTATTCAGAATTAATTCCCTCTTTCTGATAGAAACCTCTAGCCACAAGTCTTACCTTACTTCTATCAGCAACATATCTTATCTTGCAAATCCATTTGGAAGATACCACAATCTCGCTTTCTGGTTTGAGTACTATATCCCAAACATCATTCTAGTATCATAACATCTTCTATGAGTTTGTCTTCTCAGGTCATCAACATATCCTAGTCTTCTGCATTCAACCTTGAAGGTTGGAACCCACTTTACTCTTGGTAAAGTATCGATCCATCACAAAGCTATCCATCATGTCATACAATGTCGAACTCAGATATAATTTTCTGTAGTCACTCCCCCTGAAGTGGAGTATCATCTTCCCTCTTCATTCTGTACAGGTGGTTCTATGCTTGATATATACTGGTCAATAGAGTATGTCATGTCATATTCTATTCTTTCTAAGGAAAATCATGAACCTTGCTTTGTACACTTGTTCTTGTAGATCCATATGGAAGATACTACGTACTTCCCTTTATGTCTCGAAATCATATCGTATACGTCATTTCCCATGATCAACTGTTATTTTTTTTTCTTTTGATCATAGCTCCTTTCATAGCATTCTTTTCTTCATCTTGATTTATCTCTTGTACCCATGGTGGTCTTCATCCTTCAAGGTGGATCTACCACTTTCTGAAGCTCTTTCTTCCGTCATGGTGTCTCTAACCCTGGGAACTTCAAATTCATATTTATTGGAGTGAATCTTGAATTGTCATCACTTGTTCTTCGGAACAAGTATCATCCTTCTTTTCTTGTAGGAGGTTGTACAGGACCTTTCCTACAATTCAAATGCACCAGTTGCATGGTTAGAACTATTTCATAAACCATATGCATAACGACAAATTCTTATGCATCATGCAACTGTTTAGTCAATACAACATTCATCCATATCTCACATAAACTTTCTAGATGCCTTCCATCTCTATCATGACATTATTGAGATTTTGCACTAATCCAATATGTCAGCAAAGAGGTTTGATAAGTAGAAATGGAGAGTTGTATAGCACCATGAGCTACTTACCCATCACATGCATATTAGTAGTATACAGTCATTAATGCATAACACATCAACTGAATATAATCAAATGTATAACAAAACAATATCATGAAATGACAATTGAATACTTATCTTTTATTTGTTTTGTGGGTAGAATCCATCTTGATCATTCTGCTTTATCATCTTCTTCATCCATGAAATCATCATTTCTTATCCAAATGACAAGAATTGAGTTCTTCATATTCCTCATCGCTTGAGGGATCTTCTTTGAATGGTGGGAGCTTGATCTTCAATTGCTCCCATCTTCTTCTTCTCTTCTTATGAGTCGAGCTGAAAGCAATTACTTCCAACTGGAATACATTATTTGCATGAATCCCATGATCCTGGGAGGCCATTCAAGGTGGCTATCACCACTTCTGTAATCTCCACTTCTTCTTCTACTGCTTCAAGTTGTTCTGCATTCTGGATCTTTACATTCTTCAACTGTTTTCTCAAGGCCATCTTCTAATTTAAGTTCTTATCTTCAAATAGCTTAATCAAGGAATCAAACATCTTCGGTTTCTTTAGGGAAGACACTTGTGGTACAAGTTGATCTGTGATTGAATCAACAATGATCTTCTTGGCCTTGATCAAGTTCTTCTTGTGTAAGGCTTTGAGCCTCATCTCCGTATGGAACTGGAACCTCTCTACTTATGTAGGTGTCCAATTCATTTTATTTAGAGAGATCAAATACTTCCATTCTTGGAAGTTGTCAACTTTACCAAGCTTATCATCAAGCTGATGTGATAGATCACTTTGAAATGAGAACCTCAAATGCAAATATCAAAAGATTAGGTCTTACCGATTTGAGCTGTCCGTCCTGCTTCCAGAGCTAGTTGATTTAGGGTTTGTCAGAGAAACCCTAATTTTAAAAACTTGGAATATTTAAGATATGATTGGATAGAAATATAGATCTCTTCAAATGGAGCTTTCTAATGTACTCCTTTTCTGAAAACAGTGGAGGGAAGCTCCCGGAACATGAAGCCCTAGTTTTCCAATTTCTTCTGCAGAAATTCCTGTCACTGTTTCTGTGATATCTCCGAACTTAATGCTCCTATGTGTCTGAAATTTAGTACTAAGGTAACTTCACATATCCTTGATCCAAAACCATAGGTTTCATTATAATTGGTTTCACCAATTGGAATTTATGATCATTTTCCCACGGTGACTTGTTACAGGACTGTTCAGAACAACGAAGTTGTACAGACTGCCACTTGTCACTGTTTCATCTTATGGTTCTAAAATTCGGAACATAGAAAGTACAGTATGTGATATTTCTATAACATCTTACTAAATTCAATTTGGATATTTGTATCCCAAGATATAGCAATGTTCCCCAGGGGTCCTGTTTAGGGATGAATTCTGGAAGAGGCTAGAACCCTAAATTGGAGGGATCATATCTCCCAAAATATAGTGTATCTGAAGCTGAATTTTGGAAACAGTGTACATCAAGATTTTATCTTCAGCATCTGCAATTTTTAGATCCTGAACCTTCTTCAATCTCAGGATATATTGAATGTACCAAAACTTAGCGGTTTTAGTATTTAGGGTTTTTCTAGCTTGGGGTCAAACTAGGGTTTTACTTTCCCGGAGTTTCACCCAACAAAAAAACTTGATCCAGGTCTTTAGAATTCAATTTTGATGATGAGATAAATCCTATGCTAGGCTCACTCAAAAATTCTTCTTCTACAAGAAGCCCTGATTTCCTACACCGAAAACTGAAAATGCTTGGAATCGAATTTCGCTTCAACAGAAAGATGCGCCCTTCAATGGAGAGTCAGCCTAGCCTTCTTTTGCTGATCAATTGTGGAGAGAGAACCAAAAAGTAAGAAGCCCTAGATTCTGTAGCTACACAATGTCTTCTTTTCAGGGTGGCTCTGATACCATGTTAAATTTTCATATGCTTAGCTAAGACATCAGTATTTCATTTTATTTTCATGACAAAAGCATATAAACAGGATCACTGAAAGATAGACAAGCAAAACCATAAAAAAGGAACACAAATATTTATCCTGGGAAAAACCCAACAAAAGCTTCCTCAATATAGATGCCCCAAAAATATAAAAGATAAAACCACCAAGGAGATCAAAGCTTGATCCTCCTCCTTCTCCATCTACTTCTCTTCTCCACTAATGCGCTACATAAGTGAGAGTGTGTGTGTCTCAAATGAGGAGCACTACACCTTTATTTATATTCATCTGTTCACTTAAGTTAACTCACTTGACATGTAGGCTCGAATTAAATCATGTAGGCTCGAGTTACACATGTAGGCTCAAGTAACCACACTGGGGTGCTGATGACCCACCTTTACAATTAGAGGGGACTACCTCATGACTCTTATTAGTTCTTCTGATTAGGAGCATCGGGGTACAATGTAATACAAGTGGTTCTACCGGTAGGACCATCGGGGACCACAAAAAGATACATATAGAATATTCTTTGAAGTTACAATATTTCAACAAGAAAGCTACTGTCTGACTTATTTGATCTCCAGTTGGATGCTACTTGTATATATTGCGACAACTAGAGTTATGTGAAGTTGTCGAAGAACCCAATGTTCCATGACAAGTCGAATCATATTGAGATCAAATATCACTATATCAGGGATATGGTTTAGAGAGGATCATTGAAGCTCCAATATGTTGCGACGGACGAGAAAATAGATGATGTGTTGACCAAACCATTAGCTAGAGTGAAGTTTGAGTACTACAGGGAGAAGCTTGGTGTTCTCCAGATCGAGGTTCCCTCCAAAGGGAATTTATGTGTCTGTTAGCCTTTCTGACATGGTGGAAGGCTGGGATCCACATGGTCATATGTAAGTGCAGAGATATTCTGATGTGATTGTGGGATGATTTCCCACATGATGAGTGCAGAGACATTCTGATGTGATTGTAGTATGTGTTCCCACATGATCAGTGTAGATACATTCTGATGTGATTGTGGGATGTGTTCCCACATGATTAGTGTAGATCCATTCTAATGTGATTGCGAGATGTGTTCCCACATGATCAAATATAAGTGCAAATCCATTCTGATGTGATTGTGGAATGTGTTTCCACATGATCAGATGTAAGTGCAAAGCCTTTCTAACAAGATGAGGTCGGATGTAAGTGCAAATCCTTTCTGACAAGATGAGGTTGGATGCAAGTGCAGAGCCTTTCTGACAAGATGAGGTCGGATGTGAGTGTTGGGATTTTTTGACATGGGTTTTGGATGTGTTCCTCCCATGTTCAGATGTGAGTGTTGGGTGTGCCTTTCTGACATGGTTCTTAGATGTGTTCCTCCCATGGTCAGATGTAAGTGTTGGGTGAGCCTTTTTGACATGGTTCATTCCATGGTCAGATATAAGTGCTGAAGATGATGAAGACCTACATGGAGGCTTAGCCTACAACCAGCATGAAAAAGGGCTGGCTCTGTAGAACTTCCTGGATATGTTCCTCCCATGGTCAGATGTAAGTGTTGGGTGGGCCTTTCTTACATGGTTCATTCCATGGTAAGATATAAGTGTTGAAGACGATGAAGACCTACATGGAGGCTAGGACTACAACCAACATGAAAAAGGGTAGGCTCTGTAGAACTTCCTGTGACGAGTAGAATTGAGAGATAGCACCATTTGTTTGAGATAGCGGAAGCAGTGATGATGATCCATACTTGATGATGATCCAGTGATGATCTAGACTTAATGATGAGGACTTGATGATGATCCAGTGATGACCCAAAGAAGAAGACTTGTGCTGATAAATTGTGTCGAGAGAATACCTTCCTAGTTAAGAGGGAGTGTTGATGTATTTGTAAGTTTGGAATGTATTCACTTGTATATTATACTCCAATGTCCCTATTGAGAGTATCGATGATGTAATTGGGCCATTTCATACCCCGATGATCCTATCAGGAGAATCAATAAAGTAAACAAGTCATGTAAAGTCATAGAGGGTAACCCTCCTTATTGTTCAAGGGGTAAATTCCCCGCAGTTGTGGGGCACTAGGGTTATTAGACTCTCCTAGAGAAGTTGGCCCTTGTGAGTTAATGTCAAGTCGGGAATTAGTATAAATAGAGAGTGAGCCTCTCTATTTATCACACAGTCACACACACTCAGTTGTAGCGCATAACTGAGAGAGAAGAAGTTGGGACAAGAGAGAGAGAGAGACTACTACTATCGGAAGATCATCTTTATATCTTTGGGTTTTACTTTTGGTGATGATTCTATCTCTAAGGAAGTTGCAGGGTTTTCTCCTTTATGGTTTCCCTGAGGAAAATATTTTTGTTCATTGTCTCTTGTGATTGATTGTTGTGATTTTATTCTCTCAGATAAGATCCTAAGATCATATAGCTTAAATGTTTAAAATCTAACAAGTCGGGTCAATAGTACCCACAAAAGTATTATTAACATGTATTTTTGAGTCTCCCAAGGCAAGTTGGCCCTGGCAGGAAGGAGAATTCGACTATCTTGGGTTA
The DNA here is from genome assembly GCA_001517045.1 of Pseudotsuga menziesii. Classification (NCBI taxonomy): domain Eukaryota; kingdom Viridiplantae; phylum Streptophyta; class Pinopsida; order Pinales; family Pinaceae; genus Pseudotsuga; species Pseudotsuga menziesii. The sequence goes on from LPNX010202086.1 coordinate 20,293, forward strand.
TTAGGATTCTCAGTTGATTAGTATAAATAGGAGAGGCACCTCCCTCATTTAGACATGGTGTGATAGTCAATCAAGTTTGCTAGAGAGAGGAGAACTTAGTTTAGTTTTATTTTTTGGGTCTTACACTGTACTTGGTTGAAGTCTATATCGAGGAATTTTTGCTGGGTTTTTTCCCCTACTAGGGTTTCCTAGGATAAATCTTTGTGTTCTCTTTTCTACTGTGCTTGTTGTTCTTTCAATGTTCCTTTTGTTTTGGCATAACAACTTTTAAAGAAATATCAACAAGTTATTCTTATTTTCTAATGATCAAGTTCTGGTTGTTTGATGGTATGTGGTTTTGACGAATTTTAATAGAGACATGATGATTTTGGTATGGAGATTTATGTGGACTTTGTCTCTCTTTCTGACTTTCAATGTTTTGTATGAGGACTCTCTCTCATATATAAATATTGTGTGTTATCTCTTGATCATTATTTTTCTTTGCATTTCATTTGAAACACATGGATAGATTGTTGTTTTCCAACCATAAATATTTATTAGCAAATATGCATTATGTATGATTTGAATTTTGTCATAGTCTACATAGTGGCGTGTTCAAATTTTGAAACTTGGGTTCTGCATTTCATTCTCGTTTTATTTACATCCCCATTAATTTTGAAACTTAGGTTCTGCATTTCATTCACATCCCCATTAATTTTGTTGTGCATCCAGAGAAGATGGTCCTTGTGTTCCGAGAGTATTACTCGAAACTTGCAAGCATTAATTTTTATTTTTCTTATTTGAGATGCATCTTTGTATTTGCAAAGTCTACAGGAATCACTGACAATTGTTACAAATTGCGGGATACCTTTAAATATGTAGTACAATGATTTAACTTGCCTTTAGATTTTTCATTTAAGAGAATTGTGTTTGTAACTTTTTATATATATGTTGGAGTCATGAGCATAAAGGATCTCACACCTTTCACAGGAAAGCTATTTAGAAGGTTGTTGGAGAGACAAATGGATAGTGTTATGTTGGGATTTTTCAGCTCTCAATTTATGGTATGAGGAATACTATTTGGAATATTTCTGGTTTTATACATTCTGAAATAGGAAATTGCAACAATCTTGTGTGACTAGATCTAATTTCCAATAAAATTCAAGGCTCTCTGCTTATGAGCATATTTCGGCTTCCCCCTTTCCACCCTTAGTGTCTGTGCAAATAACCTCACATGTAGAATACTAGAATACCTGAAGCAATTACCAATTTGACGAACCCAACCTTTCTAGATCTGGGTAGAAATTGGCTAACTGGCGGCATACCTAAAACCATTTCCAAAATGAGTGAGTTGACCCACCTAAATCTAGGTACAAACAATCTAACAGGTCGCATACACGAGGGCATTGTCCATTTGAGCAATCTTGAAAACATTTATCTTGATACCAACAATTTTATAGGGACAATTCCACAAACCATAGGAAAGCTTCAATCCCTTAAAAACTTGTTTCTGGACTCAAGCAATTTATCCAAAAGTATTCCAGATAGCATTGGGCAGCCAAATTTCCTCACTTGTTTAGGTTTATTTGATAACCATATTTCTGGGAGCATTCCTGAAAGCATCACTGGTTTGGTTTCAATTCAGCAGCTAGATTTATCAAAAATTCACATAGAAGGACCAATTCCTGAAGGTATTGGTGAATGTGTGGCACTGGAGCAATTGGATTTTTCTAAAAAAAATTTGAATGGAAAGATTCCTGCATCTATAGGAAATTACAAATATTTGAAGGTTTTGATATTAGCAAGCAACTTCTTCTAGGATAGATTACCACCCACTTTATTTCCACCAACTTTAAATAAGTCTACTTCTTTGCAAACGCTGAAGGTGTCAGATAATTCACTTAGTGGAGATCTCAACATAGGGTTTCAAATTTCATTGGAAGTTCTTTTTGTTTATTCAAATAATTTCTCTGGAACTCTACCAAGAACTTTCGCCAGTTCAGCAGTTAGATTTATCAGAAAATCACATAGAAGGACCAATTCCTAAAGGTATTGGTGAATGTGTGGCACTGGAGCAATTGGATTTTTCTAAAAAAAATTGAATGGAAAGATTCCTACATCTATACAAAATTGCAAATATTTGAAGGTTTTGATATTAGCAAGCAACTTCTTCTAGGATAGATTACCACCCACTTTATTTCCACCAACTTTAAATAAGTCTACTTCTTTGCAAACGCTGAAGGTGTCAGATAATTCACTTAGTGGAGATCTCAACATAGGGTTTCCAATTTCATTGGAAGTTCTTTTTGTTTATTCAAATAATTTCTATGGAACTCTACCAATAACTTTTGCTAGTTCAGGAGTTAGATTTATCAGAAAATCACAAAGAAGGACTAGCTCCTGAAGGTATTGATGAATGTGTGGCACTGGAGCAATTGGTTTTTTCTAAAAAAAAATTGAATGGAAAGATTCCTGCATCTATAGGAAATTGCAAATATTTGAAGGTTTTGATATTAGCAAGCAACTTCTTCTAGGATAGATTACCACCAGCTTTAAATAAGTCTACTTCTTTGCAAAAGTTGAAGGTGTCAGATAATTCACTTAGTGGAGATCTCAACATAGGGTTTCCAATTTCATTGGAAGTTCTCTCTGTTTATTCAAATAATTTCTCTGGAACTCTACCAAGAACTTTGGCCAATTCAGCAGTTAGATTTATCAGAAAATCACATAGAAGGACCAATTCCTAAAGGTATTGGTGAATGTGTGGCACTGGAGCAATTGGATTTTTCTAAAAACAAGTTGAATGAAAAGATTCCTGCATCTATAGGAAATTGCAAATATTTGAAGGTTTTGATATTAGCAAGCAACTTCTTCTAGGACAGATTACCACCCACTTTATTTCCACCAACTTTAAATAAGTGTACTTCTTTGCAAAAGATAAAGGTGTCAAATAATTCACTTAGTGGAGATCTCAACATAGGGTTTCCAATTTCATTGGAAGTTCTCTCTGTTTATTCAAATAATTTCTCTGGAACTCTACCATGAACTTTGGCCAATTGTACAAGCCTTCAGTTGCTTGATGTGAGGAACAATGTATTGAGCGGTGAGCTACTTGGGTACATTGCATTTTTTATGAGTTAAGAGTTTTAAGTATGGATTATAATAAGTTTCACAGTATTATTCCTAAATGGTTAACAAGATTTGTAAGGTTACAGATGTTGGATCTATCCAACAATAAAATCGGAAATATACCTTCCAATCTTGAGAGACTTAGGAGATTCAAAATCCGCGGGTCTTCCCAAGTGAGCAGTAATACTCTATATGAAGATTTGAGGATTGTAATCAAAGGACATTAGTATACTCTAACATATGTGATGGAGACAAACACTACATTTGATTTGTCTAGCAATAACCTTATTGAAGAAATACCTGGAAGCATAGGGAATCTAAGTAGCTTGAGATTGCTCAATTTATCAAAAAACTATCTAGAAGGGAAAATCTCTCCATCTTTTGGTGAGATATCTAGTTTGGAGCAATTGGACTTATCTAAGAATAATTTGAGTGGAGAGATTCCTCAAGCATTCTCTAAATTAACCAAGTTGGCATCTTTGAATGTTTCATCCAATAGACTATGTGGACCAATCCCAAAAGGACGACAATTGGATACTTTTGGTCCAACTTCATTTGAAAAAAATGATTGTTTATGTGATAGTCCTTTACAAGCATGCAAGGAAAGTGAAAAACAACATAAAAGAGGAGTGGAAGTTGTCAATACTAGCAAAGGTCAAGACTGGCTAAGTCATGTGGATGAGCATGTTTCATTGATTGCTTTGGGGATGGGAGTTCTTATTGGATTTGGTGGAGTTGTAATTGTGATGATAACTTGGGATAAAGCTAAAGGTTGGGTGGTGCCTCCAAAGGCACAACCATTTTATGGTGTATATCAATTTCGGATAGTTAAATCAAATCCAATGCAAAGAAGTGAAAGATGATAACGAAACCTTGTAAAAATAAATATAAATCTATTACTTATCGTTTATTGTCAAATAATATGTATAATCAAATCATGTATTTTTCACAATTTATAATATATTCTATAATTAAATTATGTACTTTCACAATTTGTAACATATTCTATGTATGCTTTCACATTTTATAACATATTCTATCATTAAATTATGTACGCTTTCGCATTTTGTAACATATTCTTAATAATTAAAATAAAATAAATAAATAAAAATAAAAAATACCTATAACATGATATCATTATTAATATCAGATATTCACACAATCATGCTATCACAGTATTGATATATTTAAAAAAAAATATTACATTAATATTAAACCAACAAAATTACAATCATGCTATCACAGTATTGATATATTTAAAAAAAAATATTACATTAATATTAAACCAACAAAATTATGAAAATATTCAAAAGCATATAGAACGTTATCATCTTCATTGAAGATCATTAAAATATGATCAAAAATATCAAGAATTGCCTTTAATAATTACCTTTAACCCACCGCTTTTATAAAAAAACCAGTGATATTTAAAACTAGTTGATAATAACCTTTATAACCCACAACTTTTATAAAAAAAACCCACTGATAATTAAAACTAGTGGATAATAACCCTTCTATATTTTGTCGAACGAAGTAAAATACATTTTAGAACACATTCTAAGTGAAATTTATAATATTGTATACATGAGCTTTACTTGGTTTTACTAGAACTTAAAACTAAAAGTATTAAAAAAAAGTCATAACCATTGCAAATTCTCTCTTAATCATACTAAAAATATTTAAAAAGTCATAACCACCTGGTTCTCCCTTGATCAGAGGAGAGTGTTTACTAGATATTAAAAGATCTGATGGTCAAAAAAAATAGAAAAGGATTGGCCAACAACTATAACTATAACTCTACATAAAAGGATTGGCCAACAACCATAACTATAGGGAAAATACCATTCCCAAGCTCTCTCTTTAGTCGAATAATTTATTTCTTTATTTTAAGTTTATGACTGACATAACAACTTGGTTAGAAGATGCTCTCCTCACATGGACGTGCTAAGATACCTCCCACTTCATAATATTTTGTTTTTAAAAGATATAAACACTTAGAAGAAGATTTTGTTTTAGTATATAATAAAATAAATTGATATCTTGTTTTATATTATTATATAAAAAATGATAAATTTAATAAAAGCTATGTAGTGGCAATGTTCATGTGGGAGGATTTAGAGTTCTTAATGGAGGATTTAGAAAACATTGTCAAATGGGAGTATGAAGTTGGCATTAAGGTATTTTAAGCATTTGTTTTTATAATAATTATAATAATGATATTTGTAGTATATTTTTGAAAGGAAAAAAGCTGTATGTTAATGCAAACTTTAAGATATAATCAAATATCTAGTAAGAAAACACATTATGCTTTTAAGAAATCATTATGGTATGGGTATAAATATAAAAAAAATTGAAAAAAAAGATGGTATATGTATGAAGAATAGGAAAACAAGGAAATCGAGAGAAAATGAATTGTATCAACCACGGGTATGAAGAGGAAGTCATTTCAAATCAGCGAAGCTGTTTTTAATCTGAAGAGAAATGGGGAATGCACAATCAGTGACAAGTATCCATGTCGAAGATCAAATATGAGAACAATTTCAGAATATTTAGCTGATTTGTTGCAATTCTCTATTACAAATGCAAGAATGCAAAAAAGAACAACATTGAGCAAGGTTGCAATCATTAACGTATTTTATTACAAATAGATTACGAAATATATTCATTTTAAAGAGAACCAAGTTGGGGAGTGAATTATATACATTATAGCTTTATTGTCTTTTGAATTATATGCATTATAGCTTTATTCTCTTCCAAAACCTCTCCTAATTATCATTTGTGAGAAAAATGCATGGCTCTCCTTTGAGAAAGGATAATATTTTTTTATTATAACATATTTTCTTACAAATAGATTAAGAAGTATATTCATTTTAAAGAGAACCAAGCCAGGGAATGAATTCTATGCATTATAGCTTTATTATCTTCCAAAAACTCTCCTAGTTATCATTTGTGTGAAAACTGCATGGCTCTCCTTTGAGAAGGGATAGTATTTTTTTTTGTTATGCTTGTCAATGCCTTAATCTCTGTGAAGGAGGAAGGGAAGACAAGGTCAAAGGGGGCCTTTAACAAAAATAATTAAAATAATTAAACATGAATTTTTATTTTGTAATGTATCCTCATTCAATTTAGGATAGATATGAAATGCATGTAAATTTACAACATTGCATCTTGGAGTTCAAAACAATTTGCGTTGTCTTTTGGTATGGTTTAACCCTGTAGAGAATAATTTTTAAAAGGCCAAGCAATATGAACAAGTTGATATTGGTATAAATTGCCAAAAAATAATGCAGTTAGCATTGCTAAGGGCTTCCTAGGCATATGCAAGATTTTCCAAAGTCTCGTGTATATTATATAGCATTCTATAGGTTTGTAAGAATGTATTATCAAATGAGTACAAGGCAATGTTGTTTTAAGTCTTAGGTTAAGATCTAGTGTGTTGGAATCAAGTGGCGACATCCTTCCCATTCTCTAAGACAAGTGAAGCGCTGAATGTGCATTTACATAATTTGCATTGTATTTTAGCCTTGGTAGTGTAGACAATTATGGTTTTTTTTGGCAAGTCACTAGTGTATCCCCAAGATTCCATATTGTGTGCATCTTCTCTATTATATACTGTTAATTTTATAGTATATTTGAGTTATTAAGATTTGCAAATCTGATTTTTTTATGTAACAGAACATGGAAACTAACTTATTTTAGCCTTTTACAAATTTAGATCAAAAGCATATGATTTGAGATTAAGAACCAATACCAAATAATCAATAGTAAGGAAACAACCATCAACAAGAACACACCCGGATGCGGGTTCTTGCATGTCCCATCGATGGCGCATAGCTCCTCTTTCTGGGAGTTGGTTGTGTGGCACTATTGTCACCTTTCACACACCTAGGGGTTAAGTGCAACATAAATATTCAAGTTTCTAGGTGTTTCCTTGGGGGTAAGTCTTGAGTAAAGTATTTTCACTTGATTTTGACTCCTTCGTTTAGGAAAAAATCCTAATGAATCCAAGGGGGGTGGTCCGTAAGAAAGAGTTGTCTAAGGCTCTTAATTTTTAGTCATTAATGATGGAAGTAAATTGTTTAGGAGTTTTTGAAGTAAAATTACTGAGACAAGATTGTTTGCAAATTTAAATAAATATTCTAGCAACATAACATCAACACATAAGCAAATTGAAATAAATGTGAATTAGATCAGTGTCAATGGAGTCAAAGTAAAATAATGTTGTTGACATGAAATGTTTTGCAACGTGTCTTGGTCAATTTTAATTAACTAAATATGAGTTGAGGTATGGAAGGCGATTCTCGATATACTTAAAGTACTGAGAATATGTTCGGGAGATGACTAAAGTGGTTCCTGACTTGAAAATGTGGGCTGAATCGGAGTCTCTGAGAAGGTGTCCAACACTACACCAACAAGGATGTAGCTTGACTATATCTCGAGGTCGCTACTTAGTGGTTCCTGCTTCCTTTGAAGAATTTTCCCACGATTGTCAACTATCGTATGTCAGATTTTCGTAATGTTTTTTCGAGTAGTTGATTTTATTAATTAATTATTAGATTAATGTGAGAAATTTAGAGAGTGTCGAAAACCGCTTTTGATTCCCCAATGACCAGGCAAAGCCCGCAGAGGAAAGCCTGCAATATACATGAGTTTAAGACTAAATGTTTATTCCAATTTGATGAAGAAAAATATGTTTGTAGAATCAAATACACTAATGACAAATTAAATCGCAACTATATGTCACTTTCGGATCATCCACCAATAATCGACAAAAAACCTTTCGTTGGTGGCAAGAGCATACTTCATGGCAATGAGTTGGGTATGGAATTTAAAGATTATATCAAGGAAAACCAACTAAACTATACGACCTTTCTAGAAGTTGGAGTGTGTGCAAGTGTTGATTATTAAAATGCAAACCATGAAAGAGACTGTGAACCCCCCCAAGGGGGATGGATTGTGGACGTTGTATAGCCCACTTACTTTATTTATTAATTAAATTTAGAATATGATCAAATATAAATTAAAATTTCACTTTCATCCTTGAAAGGGATCTAAAGGCTTACAATTCTACCAGGAGAGGAAAGGAAAGAAGGAAAGGGATGGAGGATGTAGTTTTTTATGACCTGGGTGACCTAAAACTCGAAATTTGAACATTATGTCCTCCTCCTTTTCTCAAAACATGAAAAAATACAATGAGTTAAATGTATTGGAATGTTTTGAATTATTCAAAACAAATGCATAATCTACACTACTCAAAATGCTCAAAAAATTGTAATTTTTGTTTTATAAAAATGGCACTTTCAGAGAATAAATCGGATCTAGTTTAAGATGAAGCTTTAAAAATGAATCTAGCTCTGAAAAATATGCCTAATTAAAATCAGATTTAAGATATCATAATGATCTATCCAATTTTAATAAGCATCAAGTAACCATAGCCAAGAAGAAAGATTGAATTTTTTTAAAGAAGAAGAGTGAAACTCCCAAGCCCGTGCTTAACAAAAGTGAAGGAAAGAGAGATCTGCAAGATAACAATGTTAAGCACAACAAAATACATGTTTTAAAAGAGAAGTGGATTCAACCGAGCTCCAAGCCCCTTCTACATGAGATAATCCTGCAAAAACTAGGCAATTTCTTATACAAACAAAGGTTAGACCTAGTTAATCTCATCAATAAAAAATGTAGGAGAGCATAAGTATAACTAAATACAGTCTGTTTCTCCTACAAAATTATGATAATGACATTCAAATAAGTATTGAAAGCAAAAAATACTTATTTAATTTAAACAAGATCTCAACACATTACTTGAAAAAAAAATACATGAGATTCAACTGATTTCACCTCAAATTTGACCAAGGCACAAGGTCACAATTCAATCATGCAGATTAGCCTCCAAAGCCTTCAATATTTATTGACAAAATATCAGCAACAAAAGTACAATGATCAGAGGTTCAATACATCTTGCTAAAAGAGGAGAAAGATCCTGCTTTTACAACAAAAAAGGAGCTCAAACCCCAAGGGGGCAAATTTTCCAAGTGTGAGGTGGTTTTGGGGGTTTAGAAAAAGGTGGTAGGAGGTTTGAATTTGTGGGAGAGGAGGCTTCCACTTGAATTGGGAAGTTTGCACCTCCTATAACAACTCCTTCCAAGTGGCAAAACAACCCTCAATGAGAGAATGTGCCCCCTTTAGTGGAGGTGAGTTGGAGCTCCTCCTTTGATAGATGAAGATGCTACTCTATGCTCATAATTTCCCCAAACAATATCCTCAACAAACTTGACACTTTAGAGACAAGTCCCATACAAGTTTCCTTTGATTTAGGAATTGGATTTTCTCCAATTTTCCCATTTATTTGACCCTTTGAGTCATTTTGGAGAGAAAATCAAAATTAATAATTGAAAATTACTGATTTGACTCTCAAAAGTGGGTTTATCGGTTTAGTGGGGGCTCAGGGTCCAAAAAAGAGCATCCCCGTGACCAAATTGGCTCCCTAGGCCCAATTTTATGACCTTTTGAACTTTTACAATTAAAATACATATTATCGATGATTTTATTAAAAAAAAAAATTAAAAAATCCTATGAAAGACTTAGCGCATGTCCACGAAATTTTGGGACGATGACTAGCATGGTATAATACATATACCCTAGTATTTAATAACCTTTTAATACATAATCACCAATTTCACCATCCCGACTTTGGAATATTTTGAGTGAAAAACACGAAAATTATATGTCGCTTAAAAAAGCGTCACATAATCGATGAGGGAAAAAACACTCTAGGATGATGACCTTGATGACCAAGTATTAAGAAGGCCAGGACTTTTTACAAAAGAAACCATCGCAATATGTCATTTATTACAATTCCCCCAAGGGGGTGTGAACATGCGAAAAAGGGACCACAACTAGCCCTGATGAAACCATGGAACTTTTTGAGCACTGAGTAAGAACAATTTATTTGTTTTGATGCTTGGTGACTCACTTGAAAAATCCACTAAGTGAAACATAGTGGATAACATCTGGCTCCAACTATGGGATGTGTGCTTGATATAATCTTCATGCAAAGAGAGCATACGAGAACACCAGAATCTTTGGTTCTTATCATCTATAAAAACATTTCAGCTTGACAAGAAAACCTTAGTAGCACAATTTTTATGAAAAGAACCAATGATCCAAAAGTTGCTTTGTTGAAAGGAATGTAAAACTAAATAATGAAAGAGAGTTTTATTCCTAAGTACTTAAAAGAAATGCATAAATTAAATGCTCACTTTAAGGAGATTACTTTCCTACTCTAAACAAGATAAAATAAATATCTTAGGTAAAATCAAATATCCAATGTAGCCACCTAAGCATTTTATCAATTTTAAAGGTTTTTTCCTTGTCTTTAGTTACCATCCAAATAACGGAAGCATTATTCAGGAAATGCAAACATGCATTAAACTTCAAGATGGGAAGGTTGAATGAGAGATTATAATCATGGAGAAGGTCATCGAACTGCTTCCCAAACTAGCAAGTCCTCTTGAAGGCTTCTTCTATCCAAAATTGGATAGGACTAATGTAAAAATCTGTATGATGAGGCATGCCATCATTTTCATCCAAAGGGTTTATATGCTTATAACTCTATATGTAATCCCCAAACTACTCCAAATCATAAGGAACATTTGTATGTGAAGATGATGGCTAAAAAAAATCTTCAATTAGTTGCACCCAGTATGACTCTTCACTACATTGCTTCTCCAAGTCCTCATTAAAGATACCCAAATACAACTCTGACTGATCATATGAAATTTCTGATTGCTCTTCTTTACAACTTCTATAAGTCTTAGAATAAACACTCTCCTCGCTAGACATATCATAGATGGGATTTTCAAAAATAAAAATAAAAGTCTCATAGGTTGGATTTTCAATAAAATTCAAATTGTCATCCTCCCCATTAATGTTTGATGTGATAGATTCCTCATCATGAGTATCAAGTTCTTGACTATTTTTCTTCACTTTGTCTTCATTACCAATACTGATATATGGCTCAAACTGATCATATGGATAAACTACATGCTCTTCTTCCATATCAAAATTTCCCAAGGCCACAAGATCCATGCTTTCTCCTTTTAAACCCTTATAAATAGGAACTTCAATAAAACCATCAAGAGACTCATAACTCCCTCTGTTAGGTATGTCACAAACAAGATTATCAACAAAACCATCAAATGTTTCCAGTTCAATATTTTCCTCCTTAGACATGTCATAGATTGGATTTTCAATGAATGTCCAGGAGTCCTCATCAACATCTTTGTCAAACATAAGGGAGTCTTCATCACTTGTATCATTCTCCAGGCTATATTTGTCCTCATCTTCTTCAGAAAAAAAGGTCACAATGAAGTAAACCCTCCAGACTATCATCATTATATGGAGAACACGTAGGAGTGCCATCATGCACATTACAACTTTCATCATAAGTTTCATTATAAGCTTTTGTAATGGTCTCATCCTGAGGTAGATCCGGAGTACAAATATGATCATCATCAGTAAAATAATCATAAAATAATTCCCAATCATCACTATTCTATGTTGATGTGACATGAGTAGGGTCTTCAACAATATGTTCAATTAATGGCTCTTCATGCACAAACTCAATGGGAACATCATGTATTTCTTCTTCATTGTGATTTATTTGAGGTAGAACCCAGCACCTATTATTTCCTATGATGAGATGAGGTAATTTAGGGTCTTCCTCATGATACTCTATCCAGGGCAAAGAAGCGCAACAAAACCCTTCCACGAACTTGTCTAAATCTTCCATGTCAGTCTCTCATGTATGCCATTTCCTCAAGAATATTCTAAGGAACATTGAAAGGGAAGTAATACATTTATTTGGAATACCATTCACAAGCATTTCCTCGTAGAGTACTGGAAAAAATTACCATCATATTTTCTTCATACAAAACATTGAATTCAGCCATAATTTTAAGGAAAGATATGACATGTCAGACCTCTGCATCCTCATTTCCCCAAAATATAGGTAGATGATCAGATATATCTTCACTATTATGATAATTAGGGAATCCCAGGATGTTTGAGAAGTTAATGGAAGGATATTCACTAGAAATACGAGCTTTTTCCTCATCCATATTGTTTACTCAATAGCAAGCATCCGATATAACCACGGAGCTATCAAAATAATGAGCTTTAAAATTTACTGTTTGTATGGGCTTATCTACACATAGTCAATCTCAATAATTTTTTTGGTAAACAAGGGTTTTATCCCTACAATGGAGTCGCCATGTGAAAAGAAAAATATGTGTCATAAATCTTTCACAATTTTTTTATTTTTTTTCTTTGCAAAAAGGAAAAAAGGTTAGTGAAGTCGTCAGACAACGAATCAAATATCTACTTTAATCATTCGTCAAACAAAGCAAAAAAAAATAAAAATAAAGTCATAACCCATGAATAAAAAGATTTATCCCCGACAACTACGCCAAAAAGTGTTGTCGCCTTTCACACGTCTGGGGGTTAAGCGTAGCAAAAATATTCAAGCTGTTAGGTGTGTCATTGGGGGAAAGTCTCAAGTCAAGTACTGGCACTTAATCTTGACTCCTCCGATTAGGAAAAACTCCTAACGAAGCCAAGGGGCGTGGTCCCTAAGAAAGAGTTGTCTAAGGCTCTTAAGTTTTATTCATTAATGGTGGAAGTAAGTTGTTTAGGAGTTTTTGAAGTAAAATTACTAAGACAAGATTGTTTGCAAATTTAAATAAATATTCTAGCAGCATAACATCAACACATATAAGCAAATTGAAATAAATGTGAATTAGATCAGTGCCAATGGAGTCAAAGTAAAATATTGTTGTTTAAATCAAATGGTTTGCAATGTGTCTTGGTCAGTTTTAATTATTAAATATGAGTTGAGTTACGAGAAGGGGATTCTCGATATACTGAAAGTACTAAGAATATGTCTAGAAGACAACTAAAGTGGTTCCTCACTCGAAAATGTGGGCTGAATCGAAATCTCTGAGAAGGTGTCCAACACTACACCAACAAGGATGTAGATTGATTGTATCTTGAGGTTGCTACTCAGTGGTTCTTGCTTCCTTTGAAGAATTTTCCCACGATTTTCAAGTATGATATGTCGGATTTTCGTAATGTTTTTTTAGGTAGTTGATTTTATTAATGAATTATTATATTAATGTGAGGAATTTAGAGAGTGTCGAAAACCTCTTTTGATTCCCCAATGACGAGGCAAAGCCTGCAGAGGGAAAGAGCATACACAAGTTTAAGACAAAATGTTTATTCCAATTTAATAAAGCAAAAGATGTTTCTAGAATCAAATGCACTAATGATAAATTAAATCGCAACTACATGTCACTTTCTGATCATCCACCAATAATCGACAAAAAGCCTTTAGTTGGTGGCGAGAGCATACTTCATGGCAACGAGTTGGGTATGGAATTTAAAGATGATATGAAGGAAAACCAACTAAACTATACAACCTTTCTAGAAGGCGGAGTGTGCACAAGTGTTGATTAGTAAAATGAAAACCATGACACCGACCACTCTGGATGAAGCAAGTCAAGCTGAAGCAAATCTCAGGCCTCCGAGTTGGTTGCGTAGTGCCATCCATTAATTCTTTAAATAAATGTAATTAGCAGTCCCCACTCCCAGGTCTATTCATAGAATTAGATTGTAGCTAGCGGAAAAATTTAAAAATCCACAGTGTCCTCAACTTGGATTTAGATCGCATCCATCGTCCATCTGAATGAATGAGCTCGTGGATCCAGAAGCCATGGATCCATCATCCATGTGCTTACACAGCATGCATATACAAGTGATCCATGTGTTTAAAGTATTATACTTATTTTATTTTTCCTAGCACTTGGTCACTTATGAGCAATTTGCTCCATTATTACTCCACAATGAGTCTCAACCTTATTTTTAGGAAGGATGTCTCCTGCATCATTTTGAGCTTTCATTAAACAGTCTTGCCACTTGGGATTTTTCTTTTGACACTTGTCATTCCTTCTTGTGGGTCAGCGAACACCCTATAACAACTAATTTAGTTTTGATTCTTTCCGTTTTTAATTATTTATTAATTAATAATTGTTTTTCATTTATTTGGACAAAATATCAAAATAAAATAATAACTTAAAGTCTTTAAAACAATTAAATATCCAGCTACTTTAGTATATTACACATGCTAAGCCATAATAAAAAGTAGAATCTCTTGATTTTTGGTTGCTCCATAAATTTTTTTGTGTATCTTGAAAGACATTTGAGTGCATGCTTATTGGATTCTTATTTTTCATGCCCATATCTACTTTGTGTGAGTTTATTGCTAAGCGCTTTACCTGTCTTTCTTTTACCTTTGTGGTTGTGAAGAAGGCGCAACCCATATCTTTTATGTACAGATTAGGTGTAAGGTACATCCCCTATTATGCTTATGCAATCGTTTATAAACTGAGAAAAAAACATGAACCTTTACACCAGCTTGAGTATTGTCGTTTTAGGGCGATCCATCCGACGAAATGCAAATGACTTGACTATGCAAAGGTTTCTCCTCGTTGGGCTTAAAATTTATAAACGAAGACCAAACTATTTTATTAACGACGGTGGTGAGCTTAGTATTGAAGGTCAAAGGAGATTTCACTCCTTGTTGTTCACAATATGAAAAACGAACTTCAATTTACTCTAAGATCTTAAGGAAGGGACATTTAAGTATGGTATGGTATTTGTTTTTTAAAAAGTTAGGCCCTTGCATTTAACATAAATTAGAGCAATAGTATTGTGTTATCATGAATGATGGATGGACAATAAATGATATATTTTATATACTCGTAATATTCATTAAGTTCATGAAATAATTTCCCACAATAATTACACATTTAAGATTTTATGTGTGGGACAATATCTAGGAGATTTAAGTAGTCTCCGGTAGTCTCACACCTCTTTGGTATAATATTTTGATTTAAAAGGAAAAATGATTAATACATTATAAGGAGAATATTAACATGGAATTGGATTAATGTAGAGTATTATTATAGGTTCTAATGTATACATGGGAAGTGTCATGGGAAAAGGTTGTAAGATATTATGTAAAACTAGAATTATATTTAGTGAAAAGATGAAGATGATTATGAGTATATGAACAAAGAGAAAATTATCCCAATTTAGTTGCATTCACTTGGAGGCTATATATAAAGCAAATATGGGTTTATAAAGAGATTAGGTTGATGAAGATTATGTTGTTATTCTTCAAATGATATAATAGTGAAACAATTAAATATTCTTCTATGTACATATGAATATTGAGTTGTTCTTTATTAATAATGACAAATAGTCATTTGACATTCTTGGTAGTTTAGGGAAAATTTTAATACCCCATTTCCTCAAAGATGTTAAGGTGGAAGTTGGGTATGTTACATAATTCATTTTTATTATTGAAACATGAGTTTACAGAGTGTGTTATAATTGGAAGCACATAATAAACATATGATTAAACCAAGCACACACATGTAATGGAAAAGAAGGTTTATCATGAAACCTTAAATAGGCTTCTCCATAAGGAATACTATGGATCATTACCATGGGCCCAAAAAACCATAAATTGTAGATGGATTTGACTCTCTAACCAAGTCAAGTTTAGAATATAGAAAGAAAGTTTGAGAAAAAAGAAAAAGATTGTTACTTACTTTTACTTTTAGTGTTTTTATTCTTATATTAATTAAAGAAAGTTAAGGTATTAGAAAATAATTTTAAAAGGTTCTTTATTGTAGAAATTTATTTTAAAAAATAAAAATTTTAAAATAATATCAAGGCTCTTCATTGTAAGATTTATTTTAAAAATAAAAAATTTAAAATAATTTCAGAAAGTCCTTCATTGCATCTAACTTAGAAAATAATTTTAGAAGGCCCTTCATTAGCAGATCTATTTTAAAAGTGAAAATTTTAACAAAGCCATTGTATATTAATCATTTAAAAAAAATGAATTCAATTTTACAATCTAGTTTACTCATATTCAAACATTATATTATAAAGTTTATGCCATGAGAAATTTCAAACAACTTTATTGAAACTTAATTGTGTGGTATCAGTACGGGAACTAAGAGAGAAATGTTGAAAAGACTTTATAGGTGGTCTTCTACCCGAACTAAAAACATGGGAAAAACAGGAATATGGCGGGTCTATAAGAATTTGGAAAGCCAAACGAATTACAGTATGGACAGATGGTTACACTTTTGAAGTTAACTTAAAAACAAAATAGTTATAATTATTATAATTATTTAAATGAAATGAATTTTTTTTTCTTAATTAAAATATTTTGTTTTAGAATTATGATATTGGATAAATAGCCTTTTTAACATGTTTTATTTTTTCTTTATAATTTAAAAGTTATTTTTAACTTTTATTTTAATGTAAAGTTGATAAAAACCTCATTTTATAAATACAATTATAATTTAAAAGAAATGTTTTTTGAATTTGTATGATATAATTTTTTGAATTTTTATAAAATGAAGTATGAAATCAAACATAAATTAAAAAAATAATATCAATATTATAATTATAAATAATAAAATAATAAAAAATGTTTTTTTAATTTATATGATATAATTTTTTGAATTTTTATAAAATGAAATATGAAATCAAATATAAATTAAAAAAATAATATAAATATTATAATTATGTTTAAAACTTACATTTAGGTTGAATTTTATTGATTTTGGATTTTAAATTTAGATTTTCATTTTTAACATATATTTTAAATAGTTTTAAAACAAATTTAAACTATTTAAATTTATATTTTCTTTAGTAATTTATTTTTTAAAAATTCAAAAAATTATATTTCAGTTTTAGTTATATTATATAAATTTAAAACACAATTTTTTAATTATAATTATATTATTTATTTTGGATTTTGAATTTAATTTTTTTTTCAACATATATTCCATATATTTTATATTGTTTTAAAGGATATTTATACTTTCAATGTCAAGGCCAAACTTTCTACACAAAAGAAATATGCACATTTTATTTATAAAAAAAGACAAAATGAAATATAATTTTTATATTTTAATTTTTAATCTTGGAAAAAGATGAAACATAACTTTCAATTTTAAGTTATTCATATTTACCAAGTTAAAAATTCTTTTATAATAAACTTGAAAACTACATTGACTTGAACTTGGAAGTTCTGGACATTTCAATCTCAAATTAGGGACCATCTTCAACATATTAGATAAGTTCAAGTAAATTCATATCCTCACTCTTTATTAATAATGATAAGATCCCTCTTAGGAGGTCACAGGTTCAAATCCAGAGGGGGGTAGTGTATGTACACCTCTGTAGACTTTATCAGTTAAATCGCTGCGCAGAGGGGGGTCCCTTGTCCCACAAACAAGGGGGTCTCATACACCAATTTGGTGTCTCGCTTGGCGGTGACCTTAAAAATAGATTATTATTATTATTATTATGACATTGGGCCTACTTTTTTTAGTAAGGAGTTTTAATCTTTTATTTTGTGAAAGATAGGTTTCAATGCTTCAAGAATTTTCAGACCATGGTGTTTATTTAAATTATTGTCATTTTGTTCTATCTCACTTGCTTCCCAAATCTTTATTTTTTTCCCAATGGCCCAAGTTGGCCATGATTTTGTGTTTTCAATCCATATATGGTGTACCATGCTTTAGTAGTGTTCTGCTAAAGCTAATTTTTTTATACGATTATGTGTAATATCAGCAATATGCTCTTCAATCTTACTTGAGAATACCCACCTATCTCACCAATGTATTGTTTACCACAAGAGGAAGGAAGCACCAAGAACAAAGTACACATCTTTTTGCAGTCTAGGGCTTAGCATATCTTTTACATGGTCTAATAGTTTCCTTAGGGCATTTGGAGGGGAAAATGACACTTTGATACTACCCCTCTTTGAGATGATGTTTTCTTTGGTACCTTTAATGTAGGGGAAGCTAACCTTTTTACCTACATCCTTTCCATCATTGTTTTTAATCCAAGCTCCTTTTCTAGCTTTTAAGGCCTCTTTAGTGAATTGTTTTGCTCTATACCCATTCATTTTAAACACTTCTTTAAGGTGTTTTAACTTTTGTTCAATATGCTTATCATCTCACAATATGATAGCTCAAGTGACCAAGTCATTTACGACACCAATTTTCAAAGCAAGGTGGTGGTGTGAATTTGCATGCAAATAACGATAAGTGTGCATATTTTTTATATGGATTTGGTGTGACAAAGTGTCATTATCTTGTTTGGAAATGAGGATGTCTAAGAAAGACCTACGTTTTTGTTTTCCTCTGACTCCATCTCGAATTTTATGCTTTCAAACTTATTACTCAGATGTTCAAAGAATCCTAGAATACTCTCTTTTCCATGTGACCAAATTACATTTGTGTCATCTAGATATCTTTTCCATGTGGCCAAATTACTTTTGTGTCATCTACGTATCTTTTCCACTTTTTTAGTTCAAGTGAATAAGATTCAATTACTTCTCCAATTTCTCCATAAATAAATTGGATAAGGAGGACATGAATTTCCTGAGCTCTAGTCTCCTTAAAATGGTCCCTGATTTGGGATTCAAAAACTTCTTTATAGTCCATGTGATTTCGAGGCTTATTATAATTTTTTTTAATCTTTATATAAAATATATAATTTAAAGTTATATTATTTTTATATTTATAATTAGAATAAAATATTTATAAAAAAAAACATTTTTTAATTATATATATAAATATATAAGTTAAAATATATTATATAGAAAGAGATATCTTGTTTACTATGAGGTGAAGGAGATTCTTGACCTGGGTTTCATCTTTCGCGCACATGCAGAGTTGCTTGAAATTTTTGAATGTACTAAATCCTATCATGATGTTATGATGATAGAAGGATTGGCAAGAGTTGGTTTGTCGAATCACACAAGAGAAGGGTTATCAAAGAAAGAAAGGGGGGCAAGGATTCCAAAGCTCTTTGTAGGGTTGGATACATAAAAGTAATAAGTCAAGTCTCCCTTACATGTCTCAACTCCAAATGTTAGAGGAGGTATTCATGTTCCTTCATCTGATTCATAGTTGCATGATATATTTAACCCTTCAACCGCAAGAAGTGATGGTCCAGAGTCTCTCCCTTTTAATTCGAGACAAACCCTAACCAACAATGTAAAACATGAGCGTGGTATTATCTCTTAGAAAGGGACTGGTTCAAAAGATTTAGTTTCACAGGTTAAGATAAACTCTTTGTACCTTAAGCCCTATTAGAAAATGAAGATTATAAGGGTGCGACCTAACAAGGTCAAGATGTTTGTTGGAAGGGATGTATCTTTGGATGAAGTAAAAGTTTATATGGCATTAAATATCCTAGTGAAGTATATGGGAAAATTTGTAAAGGGTGATTCTTTGAAGCCTTGTCTATTCGACCATTGGAATCCATTACTGGGGTACCAAGGTTCCATATCTTGGTTGGAGTTTGGTTGTTCTTTTTCTTTCAAGGTACATGAAATTGATTTTGGTGAAGGAGTGGATATTAGGGCTTTCAAGCTTAAGGTTGAAACAATGGATCCCTGGCTTTGATCCTCGAAGAAAACCAAATTTTATTAAAAACAATTGGGTTCACATGTTTGGTCTTCTTTTAGAGCTCTTGAAGAAACAAAATTTTGAAGGGCTAGGTAACAGTCTTGGTCGATTCATTACCTTTGAAGATGGAAGGGAGGAGAACCCTAATAAGTGTATGGTGAAAATTTTAGTGGAGTTGGATCTCTGACAAGGTCTGCTAGAGAATATCTTTATAGAATGGGGTCACTATGACTAGCTTACGCTAAAAAAATGGACTATTGGAGGCTCCCATTTAGATGTGAATATTATCATGAGGTGGGTCACCTAATTGTGGATTGTGTTGTTATAAAACATGTGCCACCTTGACGAAAGAAGAGATGGATCAAAAAGAAGATTGGGTGGAGATGGAGGATGAGGTTGGAAGCATGGTACTTGGAGAGCTTCAATCGATTGGATCCTCTAAGGGCGATCAATGTTTTGAGGATGAACCAAGACTCAATCTAGATAGAAGACATACCAATTCAGTGGTTGAGGAGAATCGTCTTCAACTTTATGTTAAGGATCCCAATATTTTGAGTAACATGTTATTTGAAGAATGTGGCAACATGTTACAATGTGGGAAGGTACACTCCTTAACAATTTTAGATAAAACTACATATAAGACTCCTAGAGATATGGATTCTAAGAAAGGGCTCAAATTGGATGTTGATAGGATGGCTACTTCCCCTAATTTGTGGTAGCTAAAGGTGTTAGACGAGAGTTTGATTAGGGAGTGTCCTCTTTCTATTAACTTGCTATCAAAAATCCCTAGACCAATGATGCAAAGTGAGAACTAAGTGGAAGAGGTAATCCATTCTAGATCTAGTAGTATTTTTATCACACAAGACCAAATTAATCTATAATTAAAAAATAATTAAAATAAAAGCGTGGAAAAATTAATCTATAATTAATATTAATGATCAATTTATCATTAATAATAATGATATTTCCTTTAATCCAAGTAATTTTGTGATAAAAGAGAAAAAGGGTTGAAAATGGGGCGGAAATAGCGTTACGATGTAAAAACAATGGACGTATTATCAATTCCCAACGTCCTTCTTGAGTTGAAAACTTTAAGTAGGCGTCATTCAAACTTGGCAGAGAAAATGAAAAATGGTCTTGGATTCTGAAAACGAATCAGAGAAATGTTGGTATTTAGTCGAATTGATTGGGACCACGGGCGAATAATTGGGTGAAAATTTACTCAATAGTTATGGAATACCAAATCGGGTGAAATTTTCGAGAAAGATAAAATCCCAGAGTAGGAAAAGTAAGCAGGGACGTTGGTATTTACTTGAATTAAGTTGCAATATGAACAAATAAATAGCCTGAAAATTTGTTTTTAACAGAGAGAAAATCTCAGTATTATCACATTTTAATGAAAAGTGGCGATGAAATTGGAAAATTGGTCTCACAATTATCGGCATTGACTTGACTTGTCCACTTGATGGAGATCGTGTAAGACCAAATTTCTTTCAATCGACAAAAATCCCAGTACTATCAGATTCTAATGAAAATTAGTGGATGGAGTTGGAAGACTGATAACAGAAATGTGGGTATTGAATTGACTTGACTTGACTGAGCATATGTCAGAATAAATGGGGTGAAATTTTCTTCCGTTCCGTAGAGAGAAAACCTCAGAATAGGAAAGGTCCGTAGGGAAATGTTGTTATTGAGATGACTAGACTGAGAATAAATAGGGGTTAAATTTTTTCAATTTCTCTGTTATATAATGAAAATTAGTGGATGGAGTTGGAAGAGTGATAATAGAAATGTGGGTATTGAATTCACTTGACTTGACTGAGCATATGTCAGAATAAATGGGGTGAAATTTTCTTCCGTTCCATAGAGAGAAAACCTCAGAATAGGAAAAGTCGGTAGGGAAATGTTGTCATTGAGATGCCTAGACTGAGAATAAATAGGGGTGAAAATTGGAGTGAGCTAGCTGTGGAGCAAAACTCCCTCCATCGGACGGAGGAGGAGCAAAGTCAACGCTAACTTTGCTCCTCCTCCGTCCAATGAGGGAGGATTGCTCCACAGCTAGCTTACTCCGTGAAAATTTTTCAATTTCTCTGTTATATAATGAAAATTGACGATACAGTTGTAAAGGTGGTCAGAGAAATGTTGGTATTGATCTTGATTTGATTTGAGTGGACATATGCAAATCGGGAGGAAATTTACTCAATAACGAAAAATATCAATATCATATTATAATGAAAAATGGTTATAGAATTGGAAAACTGGTCATAGAAATGCCGTATTAAGTGGACTTGACTGGGAATGGACGAATAAATAAATCTGTGGAAATTTCTTCAATTAAGAAAAAATCTTAGTATTATCA
>LPNX010202096.1:5491-27238 GCA_001517045.1 Pseudotsuga menziesii
TGCTGAGCAGAATGGAGTAGCAGAGAGAAAGAACAGGTTGATTGTGGGGGAAGCCAGAGCGATGCTTCATGATCAGGGGTTACCTTTCTTTCTATGGGCAGAGGCATGTAGCACTGCAGTTTATCTGCAGAACAGGAGTCCTCACAGGGCAGTGGGGAGTAAGACTCCTGAGGAGATGTATTCAGGCAAGAAGCTTGAGGTGGGCCACTTTCGCATATTTGGCTCGTTGACTTACTCTCACGTCCCTTCTGAGAAGAGGACGAAGTTTGATCCCACCGCAGAGAGAGGTATATTTGTGGGATATGACGAGACTTCGAAGGCCTATCGACTTTACTTACCTAGCTCGAGGAGAGTTGTTGTTCGGCGGGAAGTGAAGTTTGATGAGGAGAGAGCCTTCAGGAAGTCTAGAGAGTTAGAGTAGGGGGAGACACCAGCTCCCACACCTCAGTTGGTACAGGCTTCTTCGATGCAGCTTACAGGTCCACAGGTTTCTAGAGTGACTGGATCACTAGGTACAGGCACAGCTTCTACAGGTTCAGTGATTCAGGTGTCTAGCACTTCAGGGACAGTTTCAGGGACAGGTTCAGGTTTGAGTCCTTAGATCACAGGTTCATCAGGCACAGGTTCATCAGGTACTGGTCCTCGGGGTGTTGGACCTTCTGGTATTGGGACTTCCTCAGATGAGGAGAGCCCAAGACCAGTTCAGGAGGGGCAGTCTTCAAGGAAGAGGAAGCCTAAGTGGCTTCAGGAGACCTTGAAGGAAGCAGAGGCATTTGGTAGGCCCCAGGAGAAGATCAGGAGAGTGGTGGAGCTAGACAGGCTTGGTGTGGTGCCGGACAGGTATGATATGGCCCTTGTTGCGAGTCTTCGTGACTCTGAGCCATCCACATTTGAGGAGGCTTCCCAGCATCAGGTATGGAGAGATGCCATGATGGAAGAGTACCATTCCATCATGAAGAATGATGCTTGGGAGATAGTGCCGAGACCTGAGGGGAAGTCAGTTGTGACTTCCAAATGGCTTTACAAGATAAAGCATGCCGCGGATGGCAGTGTGGAGAAGTACAAGGCTCGGTTTGTGGCGCGGGGGTTCTCACAGGTTGAGGGAGTTTACTATGATGAGACATTTGCTCCAGTTGCTCGGTATTCCTCTATCAGGGCAGTTATATCTATAGCAGCAGAGATGGGTTGGAAGATCCACCAGATGGATGTGAAGATTGCATTTCTCAATGGTCTTCTGCAGGAGGAGGTATATTTAGAGCAGCCACAGGGATTTGAGATCCATGGGAGAGATTCTCATGTGTGCAGGCTGAGGAAAGCCTTGTACGGACTGAAGCAAGCTCCTAGAGCTTGGTACTCCAGGATTGATACTTACTTGACATCGATGGGATTCCAGAAGAGTGAGGCTGATTCCAACCTATACTTCATTGTGGTTGGAGGAGATCCGCTCATTCTTCTGCTATATGTTGATGATCTATTTATCACAGGTACTGAGCATCTCATTGCACATTGCAAGAGAGATCTAGCATCGGAGTACGAGATGACTGACATTGGACTCATGCATTACTATTTGGGGATGGAGGTTTGGCAGGAGCCTGGACATATTTTCCTTGGACAGGGGAAGTATGCAGTTGATATTCTGAAGAGATTTCGGATGGAGGACTGCAGGCCGATGTGTACGCCTATGATCATCAACTGGAAGCAACTCCATGCTTCCGAGGGTAAGTTGGTGGATCCCACTTTATATCGTCAGCTCATTGGGTCATTGATGTATCTGGTCAATACCAGGCCAGACTTGTGTTTTGCGGTCAACACTCTTAGTCAGTTCATGGTTGAGCCTAGGAGTGTGCACTGGACTACCGCAAAGCACATACTGAGATATCTTGCAGGTACGGTGGATTATGGTCTGGACTACAGAGGTTCGGGTGGAGTCAGCTTGGTTGGGTTCACAGATTCAGACTGCGCAGGTTGTGTGAGGGATCGGAAGAGCACTTCCGGTTGTTGTTTCAGTTTGGGCTCGGCAGCAGTGTCGTGGTTCAGTCGGAAACAGAAGTCCGTTGCACTGAGTTCTGCTGAGGCTGAGTATATGGCAGCCAGTCAGGCTACTTGTGAAGCACTGTGGCTTCGCAAGTTATTGGTAGATTTATTTGATCAGCAGCTTAGGCCTACGGTGATCTATTGTGACAATCAGAGTTGCATTCAGCTCTCTGAGAATCCAGTGTTTCATGACAGGTCGAAGCACATTGAGATCAGGTACCATTTCATCCGTGACTATGTTCAGAGAGGGGCAGTTGAGCTACAGTATATATCCACTGATGAGCAGGTTGCAGACATTCTGACGAAGTCTTTGGGGAGGGGGAAGTTTGTTTTCTTCAGAGATAAGTTGGGAGTGGTGCAGAACACCTTCCTCGGTAAGAGGGAGTGTTAGTTTTTGTACCTAGGAATATGTTCCCTAAGTGAGTTTTTGCCTAAGTCACTTAGAAAAGGGAAAAATGTGACCCTCACATTAAAAGCTACTTAATGAGACTTTATAAAGTTAAAGTCACTTTTTTGATAAATTTAAGTGGGTGAGTAAATTTATTTAAGTGATTTAAATAAATGGGATTTTTACTCTCATTGAATCTTAGCCATTGGATTGGATCTTTCTCCACCGTTGGATTGGATTAGGGTTTAGACAAAAATGGTTGAGGGAGGCATTTCACATTCATTCTTGAGAAAAGAGTGAAGAGGAGAGTGAGCTGAGAGAGAAGAAAAGGAGAAGGGCACGATTTTCCAGGAAGCCGTACAGTAAGGTTTGAAGGGCACAGAAATCGAGGTCAAGCAGGGCATAGAAAACGAGGACTGCATTTATTACAATCCGTACCCTGCACGAATTTCGAGGCCGTACAACACAGAAATCGAGGTCTGTACGGACTGTACTTTTCTGCACAGTTTTCGAGGTGAATTACAGGCACATTTTTCGAGGCAGCATTCTGTTTTTTTTGGCACAGAAAACGAGGTCGTACAGCAGCATTAAATGCTGTCCGTACAGTATGGATTCTGAGAGTGCTGGCACAGTTTTCGAGGACAGATTTTTTTGCTGATATTTCTGGCACATTTTTCAAGGAGATTTGCACAGAAATCGAGGCAGCAAAAGCACGGAAACCAAGACAGTCTGCTGGTCAAATTTCTGGGTTGAGATAAGTTGGATTTTTTACTGTAAAAATTAATGTCTGATTTTTATCCTGAAGCATAATAAAATCTCTCTCTCTCTCTGACTGGTTTTCCCCGTGGAGGTTTTTCCAGGGCTTGATTTGGCCAAAAATCTCTGAGTCTATTTTTTATGGTGTGGTTGTTAAAATGTGTTTTTCAGCCTGTTAGTGAATTTTTACTGTGTGTTTAATTGTTAAGAAAAATTTCAGAAGTAACCTACAGCCTATGCAAAACCGGCTGTAGGTGAAAATCACGAAATGTTGACATAAACCAGCAAACAGTAAAACTCAGAAAATTTCTACACTAGTTCATCATCAGGTTACATTCAACAGTTATTCCGGGAGGTTGATTATTCATCCAGCCAGAGGGTTTCACCGTGATGAGAGACAAAGCAAGCACATCATCCGGGCTCCCAGTAGCAGCTTATTTATTTGAGCTATATACGGGTATGTACATGCACTGATTTTTCCTATTTTATAGCATCTCCGTATTTTTTTAGGGCACATATTTGCATGCATGCAAAGTTCGGGGTTGGCTTTCCTATAATATCAGTTTGGGATATTACAATAACTGATCCAACCCCCCCTTCTCAGTTATTCGAATAATCTCAACAACTTTTTCTTTGTTTCTGTTTCTTCTGGAAGATATACCCTAGTGGAGATTGCTTCTATTTGTCCAGGGAAAAGGTTTGACAAGGGAATTTATCTACCAGCCTTTCCTTTTGTAGGAAGTTGGAACTTCTTGGATGATTTTGATCCTGTGCTTGATTTCGTCTGTTTTTTCATCCATTTCTGACAGCTTCCCGGCCATATTTGAAAAGGAAATATCAAAATTATTTAGGATTTCTTTTTTCCTTCGTTCCTGATTTTCTTCTTCTGCTTTTGACAGACTGATTCCTCCTGTTCTGCTTTCAGATATATTAAAAGAAAGAGAGTTGTTTGAAGTAATTATTTCATTAACTGAGATTTGCAGTTGTTCCATATGTCTCCTTGCATAGTCATTTGTGACAAAGATATGGGCAGCCATTCCTCTAATGTTTATATTTGTCCAGTTTATATGATCTGAAACAGTCTGGATCTTTTTATCAACATTATTCATTTGGGGGTCTTCTCTGGCCAGAACCAAAGGAATTGCTTTCAACTGCTTCTCTTCTTCCTCAAGAAGAATGCTTTTGAATGGAGGGAAGGTAGAAGTGGACTCTAATGGTTGGCCATCTACACTTTTCCATTATGTCTAGGGTTTTCTACTTCTTTTTGTGACTGCATCATCTGGACCATTTGTTCTTCAGAATTCTTTTTCTTCCATTCATAGAAAGTGATCCAGCAATCCTTTTCTTTCATATAGTTCTGCCACAATGTAGTCACAACTACAGTAGAGCCTACAAGCAGTTCTATGTTTGTGTACATACATTATCACTTATTTCCAAGGATTTCTTTCTTTGAAGTTTGAACAACAGTTTTGCTAATGTTGCTGGTGTGTGGAAAACATATTCCTATCTACCTTTACATATAGATAAAATATGTGAATCACTTACCATATGTAGTACTAGATACAATCACTCACTTTTGTAAACAAGCTTAATTCTTTTGCTCGGACTTTAGTTGTCAAATAGACTACCTCTCACCTGGTACTAAGCCTTAAAGGTATGAAAATGAAACTGTTCTCAAAACTCACTACTATAAGTTCGAAAAAGATATGCTTGATGTGTAGTGGTTAGGTTTAAATGATTTTAATACTAGTTTAATTCTCTTGGACATCGCTGCCATATTTAAAATCGACAATTGACGTATACTATATTTTCAGTACTAATTTGAATCATTATAAATTGCACACACTCTGTAAATACAAGAGGGAAAATGGATGGAGTTAGTGTTAGGAATTCCAGACTTGTTTGACATTCATTGTTTCAAGGGCTGGCAATGTTTTGGTGGGTTGTCAAACAACATTCACAAAAAACTCGTGTCTTGGATTCCATGGGAAAGAGTATAGTCTATGCTAATTTGTAAAAAGTTGTTGAGCTGTGATCCGTAAATCATAATTTTTTTTCCTTGTTATATTGTAGTCGAGAGAGAAATTTTATAAATGCTAATGTTCAAAGAGGGCTCTAAGCAGAGAAATCTTTTAAGTAAAAAATTTTATCACGAAAATTCTCTCTTATGCATGTTAAAAAAGGCTTATTACTCTATGCTCTGCAGCGAACATCATTGCTGTTCTAAATATTTGGTTGACATGTGATTCTGGGATTTGTGGTGCTGTTTTCACAGGTCGTGTGCATTTCTTCAGCTACAAGGATATAGAAGACTTTTGTGAAGGATTCAGTAATCTTGTAGGGAGAGGTTCAAATAGTTGCGTTTACAAAGGTATCTTATCAGATGGCACGGAAGTCGCAGTCAAAAGATTCAAAGACATGGTTGGAAATGAGTCCAGTATAGAAAAAAGATTTCGATCTAAGGTATTTTCTGTTTTCTTTTCTAGTAAGATGTAAGCTATTAAAGATTGATTAAATCTTTCATCATGGATAAACAAAAGATTTAAGTGCCTGATAAGGGAATGAAATGAAGGATCACAAGGTAAAAACAACTATAGAGCAAGAATTTGAAATTTGGACTTTATATTTCAACATTGATGAGGCTGTGACACCAGTATAATATGTTAGAGAAATTAATCATTTCCAGATTTTGCTGCCAAGTGCATCCATACAAGCAAGAAACCAATCATAAAATGATAAGTCAAAGCTGCTAGGTCTCATGTATCTTTATAAATTAGTATGAAATACCATCAGTGAGGGAGAGAATAGAGTAAAATGTTTTTATTTCTGTCTGGACTCTGTAATACCATAGCATTTCCCATTGCACCATAAGAATGGTACTTACAAGCCTATCAACCTGGCAGGATGGTAAGTATCCTTCAAAATATGCATAGAATCTACAGAAAAATCAACAGTAGGCAAAGCAATATCCAAGATATTTCTGTTTTTTTTTCTATTCATAAGTGAAGACTTTGGAACTTATATAGCTAGAAGAAATGACTAAATCATTTGAGAAGTCTCAGACTTCTACATGGCTGGAAAGTATAAATTGATATTGTTTGCAAGTTTAGTGCTGTATTGGTGGGCCACTTGAGTTTGTTAATGAGTTAGTGACGCTTCTTATATGCTCCACTTTCTTTTTATTGTTAATTTCAAAGCATTCATTATTGCTTTGTGCTTCTTATAGAGACAGACTAAAGGGAAATAATTAACTTTGAATTGTTCTTCTTAGGACGATGGTGTATATTGGGACAAGACTACATAGTTTATATGGATTGTGGTCTTCTTGAGAAGTCTTCACAGTCTTCTTCATATATTAGAGCATTGGAGTAGGTGAACCGTGAAATGGAAGTTAGAGTACAATGGAGCTGCATTTAGTTTTGTTTGAAAAATACTTCTTATATTCACAGAAACATATTTACATCCATAAATGCAAAGTGTGGAAGGGTATACTATATACAATGCCTATCATAACCTCCTCCTCAAACTAACTAAAGCAGAAACAAAATCAGAGTATACAGCAGGAGCCAAACTTTTGACATCCTTGATCAACAAGACTCCTTATCCAATAGTTGGTGACGTCCCTCATCTTTTCACAAAACAATAAAGGCAGACACATAATTCATCTCTTGATCAAACACATACTTACACCTGAGCTTCCATATCACAAAAAGTGCAGAAATCCATAAACAGTGCCATATACCAAAAATGAATCATGCACAAGAGCTCGCCCATCCCCAATTAAAAGGGCCCATATTTCTTGTTTTGAAATAAGCTGGGATGCCGATCCTCAATGAAGCTCCATCACTGTTGGACAAACTGGCAACCATGCAAAATATGCTGGACTGTATCTGAACGTTGACAAGCTGGGTAGAGACCATCTGAGAGGCCAGTCTTAGCTAGCTAGCCTTGGATGGGATCCCCTAATAGATAACCAACCAAGCAAAAACACACAGCTTATACAAAAGCCACACTGACCAAATAATATGAAGATGGTGTGCCCACTGAATCTCTGGATTTGACAAAGCCCACCTTGTGTTGAGCATAGGCAATGGGGGTTTCCTCTGATGAAGTATTGAATATAGATGACGAGAATCATACTGCAACATAGGAACACGAAATCTCCATGACCAATCCCTCCAAAAAGGTCCAGGCATCTCGATAATCTTTTTAAATAGCTCAAAATCCGAAATAAAAGCATGCAACTCCATGATCAAAGGATGATCAGAGGCTAGGAGCCTGAACTTTTGAGCAAGTGATCTCCACTCTTTCCATGGCTTGGCTCCCTAGGGTCATATAAATCAAGCCAATAAAAGATACCTTTCCGACTTTGCTGGTGTGCTTGAAAACATGTCTCTGCCGCACAAAACCCTTCATCACATCAACTTATATTAAGATTTTAATGGGTATGTAGATCTAAAACATTTAGCATCATAACATCATAACCATATGCAAAAGGATCATTGAAAGAAAGACAAGTACAACCACACAAAAGAACACAGAGATTTATCCTAGGAAACCTTCGTGGGGGAGAATATCCAACAAAACTTCCTTGATATAGACTTTTGTTGTTGAAAATGTAACTTCGGAAGATATTTTGTTGTACCCCCATTGGAAATGTTTTTCCTCCGTTTGGGATGTCATTATTATGTTTGGTCATTGAGGTAAAACCTCCATTGTAAGTCGGGGCAGTAGTTCCCAAGATAAATATAATAAAATGTATTTTTGAGTCTCCCTAGGAGAAGTCGGCCATGCTAGGTCAGGAGGTCAGCCCAGTTAGGTTTTAGGTCAGTCACTTGGTGTGTATAAATAGGGAGGCTCCCTCCCTCATTTATACACACTCTCACTCACTCTCAAGTTCGCATAAGGAGAAAGAGAGGACACGTTCGCTAGAGGAGAAAGAGAGAGAGCTGCAGAAGACTTCTTATTCTTGGGTTTTTCCATCTTGTGATATTGTATTAGTGACAAAACTATTCTGAGGAAGTTTACAGGGTTTTCTCCTTTATGGTTTCCTCGAGGAAAATCTTTGTCTTGTGTATATTGATGTGCTTGTTCTTCTTTCAGACAAATATCCATTGAATTAAAGTACAAACTCTAACATGGTATCAAAGCCTCTTTGAAAGAAGGCATTGTGCAGTAGCGGGAAACTAGGGCTTACTAGTTCAAGGTCTTCTCTCTACGAATCATTAGGAAAACAGGGCTAGGCTAACTCGCCCTAGAAGGGCACATCTTTTGGAGGATGCATAATTAAATTTGAAGAAGTTTCAATTTTGACCTAGACACTAGTGCTGGGAGAAACTAGGGCATTAGAATTTTGGAATTTCCCTCCACCAAATTTGGCAAAGGACCTCACTGAACAACTTGCCTCAAGGAGGCGCATATTTCTATCTAGATAGAATCTCAAGATTCCAAGTTTGGAAAATTAGGGTTTCTCTATGGAACCCTAGGTCAGCCAACTCCATAACCAGGTTGGGCATCTCAAATTGGTAAGATCTAAATCTATGCTATTTCCATTCGAGGTTCTCATTTCAAAATGACTCATCACACTCTGCTTGATGATAAGCTTGGGGGAGCTGGCAACTTTCGAGCATGGAAGTATTAGGATCTCCCTGATCCTTGAAGAAAATGATTTGGACAAGTATATCAGTGGGGAAGTTCCAGTTCTAGAGGCAGAAGAAGCTAAGGCTATCCACAAGAAGAGCTTGGTCAAGGCCAAGAGAATCATTGCAGATTCTAGTAAGGATCATCTCATCCCTCATGTCTCATCCTTGAAGACACCCAAGGAGATGTTCGATGCCTTGTCAACACTATTTGAAGGAAAGAACAACAATCGGAAGATGACATCAAGGAACCAACTCAAGAATGTGAAGATACAAAAATCAGAGACCATGGAGTCATATTTCACAAGGGTTTCCGAAATCAAGGAACAACTCAAAGCAGTCGAAGAGAAGGTAGAAGAAGGAGAGATTGTTATGACCTCCTTGAATGGTCTCCCAAGATCATGGGATTATTCATTGAAAGGATATGTGCCAGAAGAAACTGATAACCTTTAGGAGACTTTGGGAGAAATGCACACAAGAAGAAGCTAGGCTCATAACAAGAGAAGAAAAGATGGGAGCAACTGAAGATCAAGCTCTCATAGTCCACACCAGAAGAAAGCACAACAAGAGGGAGGACCATCATCACAACAAAAGGGAGGAACCTCATCACAAAAGACAAAGGAAACCTAGAAGAGATCTATCCAGTATTAGATGCTACACATGTGATGAGAAGGGACACTACTCCAGAGATTGTCCCAGGAACAAAGGCTCCTCCAACAAAAGGTCCAACAAGAAAAGACATCATGCTCACACTGCTGAAGATGATGAACCAACAAGGAAAAGATTCAGAGAAGAAAGTGTTGATTCTTCAAGTGATGAAGAATATGTCTTAATCTCAGCACTCGCGAGCACCATCTCACATGGAAGCAATGATTGGCTTGTAGATAGTGGAGCATCCAAGCACGAGGGGATACAAAGAATCATTCATCAATCTATCTGAGCATGAGTCACCTCACAAGGTGAAACTTGGGGATGACTATCAATACCCCATAAAAGAAGTGGAGAAGCTTTCTACAAACTAGACTCAAACAAATCCTTGAAGATGAAAGATGTTCTATATGTTTCGGGATTGAAGAAGAATCTTCTCTCCATCTCTGCACTAGATGCAAAAGGAATAAGGGTTGCATTTGTTGATGGCCAAGTCCTAATGTGGCCAAAAGGAAAGACAATAGATGATGCAACAGTAATTGGAGAGCAAGAGGGAGGCTTGTACAAGTTGAAGGGACAACTTGAACAAGCATTGGTTCATGACCCCATTGAACCAAGTTAACTATGGAATAGAAGGCTTGCACATTTGCACTATAGGGCACTACCTATTGCAAGCAAAGCAGTTTCAGGACTTCCAGAAATCCAGACAAAACATGAAGGAGTTTGCAAGGGATGTGCTCAAGGAAAGAACGTAAAGAAGGCATTTCCCAGCAGTGAAAGCAAAGCAAAAGGGATATTGGAAATAATTTACTCAGATGTATGTGGTCCCATGTATTCCATCTCACTAAGCGGGTATGTATATTATGTTTCATTTATAGATGACTTCTCCTGTAAGACTTGGATACATTTCTTGAAAAGTAAAAATGAGGTATTTAGCAAGTTCAAGGAATTCAAAGCCTTGGTTGAAAATCACATTAGAAAGAATATCAAGACTCTATGGTTAGATAATGGCGGAGAATGCACCTCAGAAGAATTCAAGGACCTTTGCAGAGAATCTGGGATTAAGAGGGAGTTGAGTACTGCCTACGATCCTCAACAGAATGGTGTTGTAGGACAAAAGAACAGAGCAATAATGGAAGTAGCAAAAGCTATACTACATGACCAGGATCTTCCAATGCACTTATGGGAAGAAGCAACAAGGACAACTGTGAATGTACAAAACCACACACCTCACCGAGTATTAGAAAATAAGACTCCCAAAGAGGCTTTCTTAGGTGAGAAACCAAAAGTTAGCCATCTCAGAATATTTGGCTGCCCAATGTACATACACATCCCAAAGGAGTAGAGGACCAAGCTAGATCCTTTAGGAAGAAAGGGAATATTCGTAGGACACAATGACACTTCAAAGGCCTACCAAATATACTTCCCAGGATTTAAGAAGATCGACATCAGCAGAGGTGTAACATTTGACGAAGGATCAAGATACACCAAGTCAAGAAAACTACCTACTGAAGAAATCGAAGAACCTAAAGCAACCAGAGTCTGAGACATGACAATGGAAGAAGCAACTCCAGAAGATCATGAATACCATGACATGGAAGAACCACAAGAACCTGTAGAACCACTTCGTGAGAGGAACTCCCACAAAAGAAGACCGACATGGGCACGAGAACTAATACAAGATGCAGAAAGGTAAGGCGCTCCAGAGGGGATGCATAGAGAAAGCAAAGTACCTAGACCATACACCAGTTATGTGGCCTTGCTATGTGACATCATTGATAAAGAGCCTTCCAACTACGAAGAAGCAACACAAAAGAAAGAATGGGAAAATGCCATGATCGAGGAGTACCGGTCGATTATGAAGAATGATGTCTGGGAGATAGTTCCGAGACCAGAAGGAAAGTTTGTCGTAACTTCAAAGTGGATCTACAAGATCAAACATGTTGTAGATGGTAGCATTGAAAAACACAAGGAAAGGTTTGTGGCATGTGGATTCTCCCAGAAAGAAGGCATAGACAATGAGAAGACATTTGCGCCCGTAGCAAGGTACACTTCCATCAGATCCATACTTGCATTGGTTGCAGTATGAAATGGAAGGTACACCAGATGGACGTCAAGCCAACATTCTTGAATGGTGTAGTTGAAGAAGAAGTGTACGTGGAGCAACCTCTAGGATTTGAGACACATGACAGGCAGACTCATGTGTTCAAATTAAAGAAAGCCTTGTACGGATTGAAGCAGACATTCAGGACATGGTACGACAAGATGGACAACTTCCTGATGAGCTTAGGATTTACCAAGAGTAAAGCAGATTCCAACCTTTACTTTAAGGTTGAAGGCGGAAGACCAGTAGTACTCTTTCTATATGTCGATGACCTGTTTCTAACAAGTGAGAATGAACTCATTGTAGATGCAAAGAGGAGGCTTGCCGCTGAGTTCGAGATGAAAGACCTAGGGATGACGCATTACTTCTTAGGCATGGGGGTGTGGTGGAGTGCGGATGGGATCTTCATTGGTCAAGGAAAGTATGCAATAGAGATTCTGAAGAGATTCAAAATGCTGGACTACAAGGTGAAGGCCACACCTATGGCATCGAACTTGAAGCTACTGTGTGATGCTTCATCAGAGACAGTTGATGCCACGATGTATTGGCAAATGATTGGTTCGTTGATGTACCTGATGAACACGAGGCCAAACATATGCTTTGCTGTGAACACCCTGAGCCAGTTCCTGATGGATCCGAGACATGTTCACTTGATTGCTGCAAAGCATGTATTGAGGTACCTGAAGGGTACAATTGATTATGGGATCAAGTATGAAGTGAATCAGAAGATTAACCTGTACGGTTATGTTGATTTGGATTGGGCAGGTAGTGCCACTGACAGGAAGAGCACTTCGGGATGCTGCTTCAGTTTGGGATTCGGTATGATCTCCTTGTTTAGCAGGAAGCAGTCATGCATGGTGCTGAGTATAGCCAAAGCAGAGTATGTTGCAGCTTGTTCGGCCAGTTGTGAGGCAGTAGGGCTTCGAAAGCTACTGTCAGATTTGTTTGATCTCGAGTTATAGGCGGCTTGTATCTTTTGTGACAACCAGAGTTGCGTGAAGTTGTCGAAGAACCCGGTGTTCCATGACAAGTCGAAGCGTATTGAGATCAAGTATCACTATATCCAGGATATGGTGCTGAGAGGAGCAGTGAAGCTCCAGTACGTGGCGACGGACGAGCATATAGATGATGTATTGACCAAGCCGTTAGCCAGAGTGAAGTTCGAGTACTTCAGAGAGATATTTGGTGTCATCCAGATCGAGGTCCCTAGAAAGAGGGAGTGACAAGTTCTCGCATGGTGGTAGACGCAGGTGGTCCTTGGGATGTAATGCACTTGGTGTCCTCCTGGCGTGCTCCCATGCTAGAGATGACGAGAGAACAGAAGACACAGATGCACTAGAGCAAGATCTCGCATGGTGGTAGACGCACGTGGTCCTCGGGACGTAATGCACTTGGTGTGCCCCTAGCGTGCTCCCATGCTGGAGATGGTTCTCGCATGGTGGTAGACGCACATGGTCCTTTGGACGTAATGCACTTGGTGTGCTCCTGGCGTGCTCCCATGCTGGAGACGATGAGAAGTCCACTGGTCACAAAGACACTTGCTGTGCGCCTAGGATGTTCTCGCATGGTGGTAGACGCAGGTGTTCCTTGGGACGTAATGCACTTGGGGTGTTCCTGGCGTGCTCTCATGGTGGTAGAAAGCAGGTTGACCGTGGGGAGATGTAATGCACTTGGTGTGCTCCTAGGCGATTCTCACATGGTGGAAGATGCAGGTGATACTTGGGACATAATGCACCTAGGGTTCTCCTAGCGATGCTCCCATGTTGGTAGAATGCAAGTGGTCTGTTGGACTTGAGGTGTGCATCTGGGTTGCTCTCCGTGTGCGACGATGAGATGATCTAGATGCGACGAGATGACGGTAGGAGACACAGGTGATTGCAGTGGTAATGTAATGTATGGTCCTCGGATGTACCTACACAATGGCTTGCTCGTGGATATAATGAATACCTAGATGAGGGCTAGGCCTACATCCAGCATGAAACAAGGATGGATTTGTAGAAACTTCCTATGACAAATAGATCCAACAAATGTCACTAATCAATGGTCGACAGGATGAGGACTACAACAACAGTGATGATGATGATCCAGCGATGATGACTTGACCAGAAGTGTTGATGACTGTGGCGAGAGAATACCTTCCTAGTTAAGAGGGAGTGTTGTTGAAAATGTAACTTCGGAAGATATTGTGTTGTATATTATTATTGTATTTTGTTGTACCCTCGTCAGAGATGTTTTTCCTTTGTTTGGGATGTCATTATTATGTTTGGTCATTGAGGTAAAACCTTCATTGTAAGTCGGGGCAGTAGTCCCCAAGATAAATATAATAAAATGTATTTTTTGAGTCTCCCTAGGAGAAGTCGGTCCTGCTAGGTCAGGAGGTCGACCCAGTTAGGTTTTAGGTTAGTCACTTGATGTATATAAATAGGGAGGCACCCTCCCTCATTTATACACACTCTCACTCACTCTTAAGTTATCATAAGAAGAGAGAGAGGACAAGTTCGCTAGAGGAGAAAGAGAGAGAGCTGCAGAAGACTTATTATTCTTGGGTTTTTCCATCTTGTGATATTGTATTAGTGATGGAACCATTATGAGGAAGTTTGCGGGGTTTTCTCCTTTATGGTTTCCCCGAGGAAAATCTTTGTGTCTTGTGTATATTGTGTATATTGTGTATCTTGCTATGCTTGTTATTCTTTCTGACAAAGATCCTAATCAAATTGAATTAAAGTACAAACTCTAACAACTTCAACCAAGTACAGTGTAAGACCCCAAGAATAAGACTTGTAAGACACAAAGAATAAGACTAGACTGCTTTCTCTCCTCCAGATGGACTGTTCCTTCTTTCTCTACCGAACTTGCTTGAGTTATGAGTGTGTCCAAATGAGGGAGGCACCTCCCCTATTTATACTGATTAGTGGAGAGGCCTAATAACCCAACAGGGTCGACTTCTCCTCCTAATTAGGGCCTACTTGCCTTGGGAGACTCAAAATTACATTTTAATAATACTTTTGTGGGTACTACTGACCTGACTTACAACGAAGGTTTTACCTCAAGACTTTACATGACCAAATACATCAATGACATCCCTAATCAAAGGAACATCTCCGAATGAGGAATAATAATAATAATACAAAATAGAATATCTTCACAGTTACATTTCTTTAACACTCCCTCTTAACAAGGAAGGTATTCTATAACACAAAAATACATCTGTACAACTGATTGGTAAGTCTATACGTCATAGGAAGTTTTCACAACTACGTCAACATCATCATCATCACAGAGCATCACATCTCGATCATCATATCACGAGCATCGTATCTCGTCACATAATCGCGAGCATCGCATCTTGACACATCATCATGAGCATCACATCTCGTTACATCATCATAAGCATAGCATCTCGACACATCATCATGATCATCACATCTCGTCGCATCATCTCGAGCATCATCATCTCTAGCCTCACTTGCAATATCATCAATATACAAATACTGAGTTAAATCACCCACACCACGAACAATGTTGTAACATCAACGTCTGCAACTGAATGTAGGACCACTCTCATCAAGAGAGTACTATCGTCTGTAGGACCATCCTCAGCCTGTAAATGCTAGGATCACTCTAAACATGAGTGTTATTATCTGTAGCAGTGTAGTCACACTTGGCTCATACTCGCCGAGTATGCTGAGTGTGCCCGAGTTGCAGCCGGAACGAATAATCGCTGCTCACTCGCCCATAGAACTCGTCGACTCGCCTAACTCGCCATGAATCGTGGAAAATCACTAAACTCGGTCTCACTCGCTAGGAAATCGCGAAGACTCGGCGTGATTTTTGGCGTTAGTTGGCGTTAGTTTTTTTCACCCGCAAGGGTCCGAAGTCTTCCAAATTTGCCTTTAAGAAGGCGCCGACTTACCTTCACTAAACGAAAGAAAGAAAACAGCGCGTGAATTCCTCCTCCAACTTCAATTCTGGACGGATTCTCCATTGTTCTACAGTCTGGACTCTGCACAGGCGTCGGACATCGGGGATTCTCCATTGTTTTGCATAGGCGTGTTCAGCACGGGCGTGTTCAGCAACCACTTTGCAGTTTCGCAGGGTGTTCAAAGTTCAAACTTCAACACTTCAAGTTTTAACTTAAGGTGTGTTCAGCAGGCAACTGCCAGGTTCGCGTGCTCGCGTGCGTTGAAGGGCACGCTTTCCATTGTGCGTGCGTTCTCGCCGCTAGGCACGTTCTCGGCAGTGTTCGGCAGCTTCGGCTTAATTTCAGGTTAGTTTATTTTTTATTTTAGTTACTTGTTTTAAGTTTTAAATTCTTAATGCTGTTTTTATTTGTTAAATTTTTTAGATTGTAATGTTAAATTTTAATTTATATTTATTTGTTAATTTATATTTCTTTGTTAATTTATATTTATTTGTTCATTTTTATTTATTTGTTAATTTATATTTCTTTGTTAATTTTTTAGATTGTAATGTTAATTTTTGTTTCTTTATTAATTTATATTTATTTGTTCATTTTTTATTTATTTGTTAAATTTTTTAAATTTTAATTTTTAATGTTAATTTTTATTTATTTGTTAAATTTTTTAGATTTTAATATTAATTGTTATTTGTTTGTTAATTTTTATTTATTTGTTATTTTTATGTTAATTTTATTTATTTGTTAAATTTTTTAGATTTTAATGTTGTTTTTTTTTACTTTTTTAATGTTATTTTTTGAAGTTTTTTTGTTAATTTTTATTTTTTTAAATGCTGATAGTTGCATCTTGATCCATCTCAAGCCTGTGGGCTGTGATGGAAGCCTGCACAGACCTGTGCATGCTTCCATGACAACCCACAGGCTTGTGCTGGCTCAGATTCCAGAACATAAAAACACCTAGAACAGAAAATTTACTTTAATTTATTTTAATTTTTTTTTTCCATTCTCAGGATT
Source organism: Pseudotsuga menziesii (assembly GCA_001517045.1). Taxonomy (NCBI): domain Eukaryota; kingdom Viridiplantae; phylum Streptophyta; class Pinopsida; order Pinales; family Pinaceae; genus Pseudotsuga; species Pseudotsuga menziesii. The sequence continues at coordinate 21,991 of LPNX010202096.1, forward strand.
CAGATTCATGGAACCTAAGAGAACACCTAGAAGGCCTCTTGATAAAGCACAGGAACATTGTGTTCGTGGTCCCAAGGCAAGACAATCAAGTAAAGTGCAATTATTGTCCAACAACTATGTATGGGGGCATAAACAGGTTAAAACACCACCTAGCTCGAGTTGTGTGCAAAGATGTCGTAGTTTGTGATGGTTGCCCTGAAGAAGTCACAGTGGAAATGCACGTTGCTTTAGAAAGTATCAAAGAACAAAATACCAAAAGATCTAGGCTGAGGTTTGAAACTGCAGGGATTGGTAGATCTCCAATGGGACCTCCATGTAGTTGCTCATCAAATGTTCCACCAAGTCCATTTATCACCTCTCCTTTCTTCCTCCGTAGTACCTCCCCAGGATCTCAACCAACATTCGACAGCTTTAATGAAAGGAAAAGGAAGGAGGTAGATATGGCAGTGAAGAGGTTTTGGTACCATGATAGCCTCTCATTTAACCTTGCAAGGTCTCCTTTTTATCAACCCATGATAGATGTTGTTGCAGGCGCTGGCCCTGGATATGAAGGCCCCTCTTACAGTGCACTTAGGGGGAAAGATCTAGATGAGGAGTTGCAGTGTATCAAGGAACAATTGGAGAACATTAAAAGCTCATGGGAGTTTACAGGTTGCACAATCTTGTCTAATGGGTGGACAGATCAAAGGAATAGAACAATCATAAATTTCCTTGTGGCTTTCCCTAAAGGAACCATGTTCCTGAAATTCGTTGATGCATCTTCACATGTGAAAGATGCAAATATGATTTTTACATTGTTAGTAGAGGTTGTGGAAGAAGTGGGGGTCAAGCATGTTGTCCAAGTAATCACAGACAATGCTGCAAATTATGTGGCAGCAGGTAAATTGCTTTGTGCAAAATACCCTACTATTTTTTGGACCCCTTGTGTTGCCCACTATATAGATTTGATGTTGGAGGACATTGAGAGGTTAGCATGGGTGCAAGATGTTGTTCACGAGTGCAAACAAATAACCAAATACATTTATAACCATGCTTGGGTGTTGAGCCTTATGAGAGAGTACATGGAAGGTGAGCTCAGTCGCCCTGCTGTCACACGGTTTGCAACAAACTTTCTCTCCCTCCACAGCCTTCTTAATGAGTACCAAGCATTGAGACAAATGGTTAGTCGCAGGGAATGGATACATTATAAAGATAGCACAAAACCAGATGCAATGACTATGAGTTTGTTTGTTCGTAGAGATAGTTTATGGGAGGAAGTCACTGAAATTGTCAGCATGATAGAGCCACTTGTGAAAGTGTTGAGGATCATGGATGGTGATAAACCGCCAATGGGATATATTTATGAGGGGATGGACAGGGCCAAAGACGCCATCAAGGCCTTCTATAGGGGGGATGAATCTAAATATTTCCCTATATGGCATATTATTGATTCCAGGTGGGACAGGCAACTACATTCACCATTACATGCAGCATGGGCATATCTCAATCCAAGCATATTCTATAATGTTGGGTCTAAAATTCAAAAAGATCTTGAGGTGATGAGAGGTGTGATGCTATGCATTGAGAGGATGTACCCAAGTCAAGAGATTCAAGACCAAATCAATCTGCAGTGAGATATGTACACGGAATCATCTGGCATGTTTGGATTTAGCTCAACACAACGTCTTAGGGATAAGAAAGTGCCATGTAAGATTCAATTACGTAAATCATTAAATTTTATTTCACTATTTTTTTTCATGTCTGACATTGCAAAACTTGTAATCTTTGTTTGTTTGTTTTTTATAATAGCCCATTGGTGGTTAGATTGTGGCACTGAGGCACCACAACTACAGGAATTTGCCATCAGAATCCTGAGTCAGCCTTGCAGTGCGTCAGGTTGTGAGCGTAATTTGTCAGTATTCGAGCATATCCACACCAAAAAGCGCAACAGGTTGGAGCATGAGAGGTTGGAGAAGTTGGTCTACATATACTACAACCTTCGGATGCTCACAAAACAGTTGCGAGCAAAGGATTTGGATCCAATTTTATTGGATCAGATTGATCTAGTATCTGATTGGGTAGTGGAGGATGAAGCTCTTGCTGATTTGATTTGGCTTGATGAAGAGACCCAGGGTCCCTTTGGTGTTCCATTTTCCGAAATGGAAACACCAAACACACCTGCATCACAGTTGATTTTCCAGTCTAGTGATGTTGGTACTAGCTCTACTAGGGCCTATGTTAGGTGATCTACTACTCGTAGTCATGCATGAGACTCAAGTTTGGACTTGGAGACACTATCTTTTTTTATTTTCAGCTAGCTATGTTTTGAGTTATGTATTTGAACTTTGAAGTTTGAACTTGGTACTATTTTGGAATGTGTTTAAAGAATCCACTTTCATTTCACTATTTTGCATAGAAATATGGTATTATGGAGTGTCAAATGTCGTGTTATAAATTTTTTATGAGATGATCTAATGAATTTCTACATAAAATTGTTTTTATAACTTATATGGATTAGAAATGTCTTTATGTATGTTTTTTGTGCATAGAGATTACTATATTTTTATTTTTTTCATATTTGCCGAGTCTGATCCGAGTCTTATCCGAGTCGGCGAGTTTGCCGTGTCCCAAGCCATGCGAGTATTTTCCAAGTCCGAGTCTGACTACACTGGTTTGTAGGACCATTCTCAACTAGGATATTATCGTTCGCAAATGAATGCAGGATCTCGTTCGCAAATAAATGTAGGGCCACCCTCATCAAGAGAGTACTATCGTCCGCAGGACCATCCTCAGCGTATAAGTTCTAGGACCACTCTCAACATGAGAGTGTTCTTGTTCGCAAGACCATCCTCAACATGTGAATGCTAGGATACACTCGTCCACAAATGAATGCAAGACCACTCTCCATATGAGAGTTCTATCGTTTGCAGGACCATCCTTGGCTTGTAAGTGCCAGGATCACTCTCAACATGAGAGTGTTCTTGTCTGCAGGACCATCCTCAACATGTGAATGCTAGGATACACTCGTCCGCAAATGAATGCAGGACCACTCTCCATATGAGAGTACTATCTTCCGCAAGACCATCCTTATCCTGTAAGTGCTAGGACCACTCTCCATATCAGAGTGTTATTGTTTGCAGGACCATCCTTAGCATGTGAATGCTAGGATACTATCGTCCGCAAATGAATGTCGGACCACATCTCGTTAGGATCTTCTTATTTGAAGATACAACTAACCTTCCTGGGATCTTCCTTTTGGGGATGCCACCAACCATGTTGGGATCTACCCTTGACGATACGACCAGTCATACTGGGATCCACCCTTGATGATGTCACCAACAATGTTGGGATCTACCCACGAAGATACGATCAGGCTCTTTGTACAGTGACCAGTCCTTTTTCATACTGGGTGCATTCATGCGGTGAGCAATCCTTTTTCATACTGGACGCATACCTCATACATCTTCCACAGAGACAACCCTTTTTTCATGCTAGATGTGAAGACCACCAGGACTCATCACTCCCTCTTGCGATGGACACCGATTTGCACAACTCCAAGCTTGTCCATGAAGTACTCAAACTTCATTCTCACTAGAGGCTTAGTCAATACATTGGTTATCTGTTCGTCCGTCACAATATACTGGAGCTTCACTGCTCTTCTCTACACCAAATCTCTGCAGGAAAATCCTCTAATCTCTCGAATATATGAGGCCATACTCGATCTTACCCTTCAGGTGCCTCAAACACATGATTTGCTGCAACCATGTGAACACATCTCGGCTCCACCATGTAGTGGCACAAAGTGTTCTCCACAAAGCATATATCTGGCCTCGTGTTTGTCAAGTAACAAACTGATCATCTGCCTGTAGACTATGGCATCAATTGTCTTTGAAGTAGGATCACATAACAACTTCAAGTTGTATGCCATCGATGAACATCTCCAACCTCTTTAGGATCTTGACCGCACATTTTCCTTAGCTAAGGAAAATCTCCTCTGGATCCTGCCACACCTCTAATCTCGAGAATCATGTCGGATTTTTCAAACTTTGAGATCTATTGTAGTCACTCCCTTTGAAGCGAAGCACCATCCTCCCTCTGCATCTTGTACTCTCTGCATCGGGACATTTTGCAATGGAGTGACAGGTAGCTTCTTTTGCTGTTGATCTTCTGTGTATCCATCTATGTCATCTCTCAAGGTCACTGGATACCAAGATCCTCCATCTCAAACTTTGTTGAAAGTTCCTCTTGAACCCATTTATGAGCTTCTCGTCCTTTGTAGGCTTCCATCATCAACCTTGTAGCAAAGGTTGAGATCTCCATCACTCTAGGTGATCCTCAATCTCTTCATGTAACTATGTGCTATCCCATGGGTGGCTTCGGAGTTTATACAAAGCCTTCTTCAATTTGTGCACATGTGGTTCTGTGTAGAGAGTCCCTAGTCTTGGAAGTGTCGTTGTGCATTTTTACTTCACTAAAGAAGTGTGTTTGGTCAGTCGAACAAACGTCTTGCCATAATCAACTCCCTCTTTGTGAGAGAAACCATGAACCTTGTTCTGTATCTCTTCATGCTTGATTATAACATCCTTCCATTCATTCTTCTCGGTTGGTTCTTTTAGCTAGAAGGATCTCTCTTTATATTGGATAGCTTTTCTTGTGTCCAAGTTGATCTTCTCTTGTATGTGTTTATGGTCATCATGTTCTTCTGTAGTCCTCTCTTCTATAACTCTGCCTTTGAATATGGAAACTTCAGGTTCTTCTTCATCTGCTTTATCTGAGTAAATTTGTTTTTGAGAGTTATGGTTGAACTGTCGTCACTTGTTGAAGACTCATCATTCTTCTTTTGCACACGATCTTTCCTACAAGTCAAATTCAATTGCATGATTAGAAACATTTCATAATTTCCAAAACATTTTCACAATGACAAATTCTAATGCATAAAGATATATGTCATACAGTCATACAACTCTTTTAGCCAATACAACATTCATTCATACGGTAACCTTCTAGATGCCTTCCATATCTATCAAGACATTATTAAGAGTGTGCACTACTCCCAATGTGTCAGCGAAGAGGTTTCATTCTAGATAAGTAGCAATGGAAAGTTGTATAGCACCATAGGCTACTAACCCATCGCATGCATATTAGTAGTATACTGTTCATCAATGCAAACTGAAATATCCCAAATACTGATATTCTCTAATGTTCTATGATAGTGCTGACTCGCACACTCAATCTCATACAAATTTGCAAAATAACTGTGCATGCAAAC
>LPNX010202096.1:32219-50046 GCA_001517045.1 Pseudotsuga menziesii
CGCATGGTCATGCATGAAGGTGGCCTTTGGCCTAGGTGGCCCTTCTTGACCAAGTGAGGATGCCGTAGATCTTCTATGGATGGCATCAGTCCTGATCTGATTCCCTAGCTATTAGTAACTGCTCGAACCCATCGGAATCACATAGGTTAGCGATATGGGCCTCAGGGCCTAAAAGGAAGAGGACATTACACAAACACTCTAACATGCATAAGATATTTCCTAAATCTAGGAACATAACCATGTACACAACTGAACAATATCATTTAAGTAACTAGATATATAGGAAATGATAATTTAAACACTTATCTTTGTTTGTTTGGTAGACAGTTAGACTCCTTGATCTTTGTCTCCTTGCAAGAATTACCAGAGTCTCTGACAGTGTGCTTTTCTCCATCATCTGATTCTAAGGACCTATGTTTGTCTTGCTCATGATTGACAATGTTGAGCAAGTCGCTTATTCTTCATCAATCACAACTGCATCCCTTCTTATCCAATGCTGAGATGGATAAGAGGTATCTTCTTTATTAATCACAATTGCATCCCTTATTATCCAATGCTGAGATGGATAAGAGGTTTCTTCTTCATCAATCACAACTGCATTTCTTCTTATCCAATGCTGAGATGGATAAGAGGTTCTTCTTCATCATGGGTTGAATCCTTCTGGATCAAAGTACATATTCTTCATCACTTGAAGAATCCTCCCTTGTTCTCTTCTCGTCTGGGTCATCATCTTCGGTGGCATGAGCTGTTAGGGATGATTGTCATCATCACCTAGATTTTCTTCTCTTGCTACTGATTGAGCTTCTTCTTGTGTGCATTCCTCCCATAGGTGAGCTTCCTTCTAGAACAAACTCCTTGAATGGATGATTCCCATGATCTTGAGAGACCATTCAATGTAATCATCACCACTTCTGTTGCTTCGACATTGTCTCCAATAACTTCTAGTTGCTCCTTGATCTGGGAGATCCTTGTGAAGTAAGATTGAATGCTTTATGACATCTGCATCTTCATACCCTTGAGATGAGTCCTCAAGGTCATATTCATGTTAATATTCTTTTCTTCATACAAGCTGGTCAGTGCATCGAACATCTCCTTGGGATTCTTCATATAAGATCAAATGGTCTTTGGTGGAGATGGAAATAATTCTCTTGGCTTTGACCAATTTCTTCTTATGCTTGCTTTGTCCTCATCTCCCTATGGATCTTCAACTTCTTCTTTGACATTGTCTTCCAAGTCATACTCTTCTAGTATGAGGAGCACTCTATAGTTCCATGCCCGTAAGTTCTCGGTTTCTTCAAGCTTGTCCTCAAGCTTGGTATTGTTTGCATCATGATAAAAATGAGAACCTCAAAAGGAAATAGAGATAATTGAACTTACCAATGAGATTGCTTCAAATACTTTCTTGAAAACTGCTTTTGGTGGACCTAGGGTTTGATAGCGAAACCCTAATTTTTCAACTTAGGTGACTTTTAGATTTGGTTGGATATAAATATGCGCCTCTTCAAGGAGAGCTGAGCTGCATACTCCTTTCCCCAAAACTGTGGACAAAATCGAAAAATATCTGATGCTCTAGTTTTGCCGATAGTAGTGTTAGGTCAAAAATTGAAAATCCACAGAATTAGGAACATCATCCATAGAAATATTCTCCCTCCTAGGGTGAGTTAGATGGTCCTCCTTTTTGAACTGATCTATGGAGGGAAGTGCTCAGAACAGGAAGCCCTAGTTTCTTCAATTTCTTAGAATTGCTTGATATTAATTCTGATGTATCTCTGAAATTATTGCTCCTCAAGGTCTTAAAATTCGTCTTGAGATAGCCTAATATGTCTTATTTCCATCCCCATAGGCTAGAGCAATATTGGATTCACCAAGTGGAACTTGTGATAAGTTTCCCAAGGTGATTTGTTTGTGGACTGGTTCAGTATAGCAAACTTGTACGGACTTACATGTGTCACTGTTGAAACTTCATGGTTTGAAACTCGTGACACAGAAACTACACTCCGAGACCTATCTACAACATATTACAAAATTTGATTTGGATCTTCCTAGCCTGAGATATAGCGATTCTCCCTAGGTCACCTGTTTAAGACTGAATTTTGGAAGAGGCTAGAACCTTGATTTGGAGGGATAATGTCTCCTAAAGTACAACGAATATGAAGCTGAAATTCGCACACAAGGTACATAAAGATTTCATCTTCGGCTTGTCAAAGTTTCATCTCCTGATCCTTTTCCAAACTTGAGTTATAATGAAAACTCCAAGATGACTAGATTTTTCCTTCTAGGGTTTTCAAGCATGAAACCCTAATCTCTAGTAGCTGTAGTTGTAGCAGTGTTTCTGTTGCACAAATACTTCTTTCGGGGTCGCTCTGATACCATGTTAAGATGTTAATGGTTATACAAGATCTAAAAACATTTAGCATCATAATATCATAACCATATGCAAAAGGATCACTGAAAGAAAGACAAGCACAACCACACAAAAGAACATAGAGATTTATCCTGGGAAACCCTCGTGGGGGAGAAAACCCAACCAAACTTCCTTGATATAGACTTCAACCAAGCACAGTGTAAGACCCCAAGAATAAGACTTGTATGACACCAAGAATAAGACTAGACCAAGGTTACTTGGGAGCAGGAGCAAAGCGTAAAGAAATTTTTTCAAAAGGTTCCGAGGTGGGAACGCTTATATTTTCATATATTTTGATGCATATGTCAACAAAACCATGTGCATCCATCAAAATTCAAACCATTATACACAAATATGCAAAGTTTCTCATGTATATAGCAAGTAAGAGTGCATACAACCAAAATAGCTCCGAGTGCAATCCATATCTGAACCAAAGTATATCAATAAATAGGCTATAAACCAGGGATTCTTCAAAAATTAGTTTTGAGGCCACCAACATCAATCTGAACAATCAACACCACCAACATCAAGATACATAGAGGGGTTGATGTGTTTGATTAAATGGCAATCACATACCATCATACATGATAGAATCCAATGGAAACATTGCAATCCTGAAATTCTAAAAACTATTAACCCTGTTGAATTTTGAATGGGATAAAAAATCCTACTTTTTTCATTTGAAGTCTGATGAGGTTAGAACCACTCTCAAACATCCTTAAACAATTAATAGTAATGTTAAAAATTTAAGTAAACGGATAGAAAATGAAAGATAAGGAGAATGCCAATTTTTACTTTGAGAATTTAATATTACTATTTAATGCTACTGATGAATACTACATTTAGGTTTTTTGCTATTAGGGTAGGCTTTGCCTCCTTTATATAACATTAGTATGGACCTAGGGCTAGTTATCCCCCACCCATCACTTAAATTTTTGTTTTTTTTTTTGAAGAAAACTTGGAAAAAAAGGTGGGAGCATTTTTTTTTGCCTGGAAGCAAGCTTCCTGAAAACGCTTCCATACTCCCATATGGGAGCGTTTAGGAAGCGTGCTCTCCCAGCGCTTCCTGGACGCTTCCTTCAGAAGCGAGCTTCGAGAGCGGGGCGAAGGAGGGGGGCGCTCCCTTGCAACATAGGACTAGACTGCTTCCTCTCCTCCAGATGGGTTGCTCCTCTCTCTAGCGAACTTGCTTGAGTTCTCGCAACATAGGACTAGACTGCTTCCTCTCCTCCAGATGGATTGCTCCTCTCTCTAGCGAACTTGCTTGAGTTCTGAGTGTGTCCAAATGAGGGAGGCGCCTCCCCTATTTATATTGATCAGTGAAGAGGCCTAATAACCCAACATGGACGACTTCTCCTCCTAATCAGGGCCTACTTGCCTTGGGAGACTCAAAATTACATTTTAATAATACTTTTGTGGGTACTATTGACCCGACTTACAATGGAGGTTTTACCTCAAGACTTTACATGACCAAATACATCAATGACATCCGTAATCGGAGGAACAACATCTTCGAAGAGAGGAATAATAATAATAATACAAAATAGAATATCTTCTGCAGTTACATTTCTTTAACAACTTCAAATTGGACAGGAGGTAAGATCCCACCCTACCTGATTGCCCTTCCACTCTCATTGGACCAATCCAGACAGCGATCACCAGGCTGCCCAGATACTCCCAAATATAATGGACCTATCAACCTGGAAGGCTGGAATAGGGAGGGAGAAGAAATGATGTGACATAGACCGAAGCCCCCCATGAACCCTACCAATATGATGCGCTGAAAACCTGATGCTGGAACAAATGTTGCCAAGGTGTCGAATCCTCTAGACATCTCACCACCCACTTGGTCACTAGAATACTACCCTGAGTTGCAACATCAATGAAGTCCAACCCACCATCATCCTTGGGAATGGTGCAAATATTCTCAAGAAACAAAGGGTAGACCTCAATGTGGAAATGCAACCTTTTTATGATTTTAAATAGTAAATACTAGAAGAAGTTGTGGAGGAACTAGCTTCACAAGTCTAGTTTGTTAATCTGATCGTTGTTCTAGTTTGGTCCTTGGGCATTTTTTAATATGAGTATTCCTTCTTTTCAGTGAACAATAACCCTCTTTTAAAGGCCTAATGCTAACCCTATTTTTATAGTAGTTCCCCTAAGTTGGGTTGTAACAAATTGTTACTGTAGGTTATTTGTATTGCACTGCTAATATCCTTAGAAGGCATGTATAGGAAGTTTTATACAACTCAATTGCTATTGGAGTGAAATGATAAATTTGATCATCAAACTTAGTAACTATTTGTCTTTCACCCCCTTTTGATGAGGTTCAAATCTGCACCAATCTCAAACATCCTTACACTGAAAAGACCAAGTCAGGGTAAAGGATGAGGATATTATTTGCATATAACTGCCCAATTGTTTTGTTCTTGAAAAACCTTGAGTATCTTCAGATCATTGCATAATTATATGCAGAGAACAATGGCGAAGATAATTGTATATTGCAACGCTCCATATGTTCTGCTCCACTCTTGTCTGAGCCATACTTAGTGGGTCTGTGCTCATAGCATCTCGTCAAGCATTCTTGGCACAGAAACTGAAAATCTTTGTCTCCTTGCTGCAAACTAATGCTTAAATCGCCTTTTTGGTCCAGTGACTCTTTTGAGTCTTCTGGTGACATACTGTGTAAGTTTGTTCCACCAATCTAGAATCCCTTTTCTCATTGTCTCTTTTCTTTTGGTCACAGTTACAATTGATGATAATGGGAAATGACTTCCGATACAGTTTTCCTCCATTCTTGTTGTCACTATAACCAAAAATCAATAATATTGTTTCCAAATTTGGCAATGGTGCTACAGAGGTAGAGTCTTATTTTCCCAATTTCCTTTGGAGTCCATGACTCTGTGTGCATGTGGTTACAGCTTACAACTATAGACAAAAGGATATTTCAGAGGTCACAAAAATGGAATACTCAATGAATGAAGTACAAAATGTATGTAAAAGTCACACGTTTAATCACTAGAATAACTGTGTGCTCAACATCATGATGATGCCTAAAGCTCTTGAAGAGCTCCTATTTAGTCTATGAGACTTGACAATGTTTGGAAACAACTGTCGAACAACTCCTTAGTGAGAGAGAACATGATAAGTGTCGAAGTACTATCTAGGTCCTCAAAATATAAAATTCTATACATGACGAAACGTCATCACAAAAAGATATGGGTTAACTGAGTGAAGAAATTGGATGTATCTAGATTCTAAAGGCCTGAAAGCAACTCATATTTTGCACTTGCAACTTGTGATTTCTTTGGATATTGTTGTTATACATCACTGCTCCTTAAAGGCATATTGTATGAAGAATACGATGCAGGGGTTGCCTTTGTAAAAAATATGTGCTGTATCCAATGTTACATTCTGAATGGTTGGTCTGCTTGGAGAATTGAAATCTTTCTTGGTAAAAGTTAAAACTTCATCTGACAGTAATGATCAATTCAAATCGTTTTGTTTGGCCGCTTTGTAACTGTACAATATTCCATTCTAATGTGTCTTTAAGACTTCTTTCAATATTAAAAAGAACAATTTCTCATACTCTTCCAATTGCTTGCCTAGTTTCCATCAGTTTCAGTTATTTAACTTATTTAGTACTCAAATGAGAGATTCTTGCAATAAACATTAATTCTCACAATCTTGTGCTATCTTAAAGCTTGTTAGCTGTAGAAGTCTTGAAACATTCCCCTTCCACATAAATGTTTCCTTCAAATACACAAGCATATTTTTGTAAGTGTCTGCAATTGGATTTTGAAAAATGGATCCACCGAGAAAGATTATTTTAAAAGGAATTATGATTTGTATAGGCATTTGGAGTTTCTTGACATGTCATCTAGGTATATAGTTTAGAATTAACATCAATGTATTATGAAGCAACTCACTTGATTATATGCCATCTCATTATTTTCAGGTAGAGTTACTATCTCGAGTGCACCATCAGAATTTGATAAACTTAATTGGATATTGTCAAGAGAAAAATTACAGGTTTGCAAGACCTGCCTATCTGCAAGAAAGTGTTGTTTCTGTAGGTTATGATGAATCTGAAATGTTGCTTTCTCATTTCCTGATCCATTTTTTGGTGCCAATCCTATTGTAAAATTCTTGACCCAAATTATTCCTGGTCTGAAAATTTGAGGTATAAAATGGGGAGACAAGAAGTTTGAGCATTAGTGAGTTTTCTCAATGAAGTAGCTTGATACAAGATTTAGAATGGCACTTTGAATGTAGTACGGTATTTTTCATTGTCTAAACACTTCAAGTCATTGTGTTATTTTTGTCATAAATCCGATTACTTCAAAAGAGGCCCACCTATCTGCAAGAAAGTATTGTTTCTGTAGGTGGTGGTAAGTTGGAAACATTGTTTTATCGTTTTCTGATCCAATTTGTGGTTTCGATACTACTGCAAAATTCCTAAACGAAGTCAATTTTACTATGAAATTTTGATGCATAAAATATTGAGACACAAATTTTGAGCAATAATGCATTATCTTAATGAAGTATTTGATGCAAAACTTAGGAGGTGACTCTTTGAACACAATACGAGAGTTTTCTGTTGAGATCACAAGGGATGGAAAGGATTGAATACAACCACCAACAAGCCTCAAAACCTGCAATAAGAATGTGAAAACAACACTTGATAAAGAGCGAGCAAGTTTACTAGAGCTGAACCATAGGTGTGATAGAGTAAGAGACCGTAAGAGTGGTATATAGAGATAAACAAGCAGAAAAATCACACCAAGACAGCAAGAGGGTGCAATAGTATATGGTGCTCATAGGCTTAAACACTTTTAGAGAGAGAAATAGCTCGCTATGATGATTTACAAATGATACTAGACTATGTATTTATACACATCTAAAGAAGTAGGGCACCCTCCCCAATAGGGGTTATTGACCCACAAAAGATTGACTAGGTTGGCCTTAACCATAACACATCATTACAATAAATGTACATAGGTTGGTCTTAGCCATATACATTAATGTTATAATATGGGTCCTTTGTAGCCACATGTGAAGATTATACCATTCTCAACACCTCCCCTTAATCTAAACAGTGGGCACATAGATGAATGATGAAATATAAATGTGAGTGTGTTTATGGATACCCAACTCATAAAGTCAACCGTGGCTGATATATAAAAGTGAGGGGGTTTTTGAATACCCAACTCAAGTACAACTGAGAGAGCTCGAACGCTAAGAGTGGATTTATGGATACCTAATTTGAATAGAAATGAGAGTGGGTTTATGGATACCCATCTTGAATATAGCTGGCCCAAATACATCTGAGAGTGAGCATATGGATACCCAACTTGAATATAAGTTGGCCTTGATGAAGGCACAAAAGTGAGTGGGTTTATAATTACCTAGCTCAAAATAGGGTCAACCGTATTCACAGCATCCCCCCTTAATTAGAACAGGGGCCTTGGTGAGAAGGAATTACATTACAACCTCCCCTCTTAATGCTGAACACAACCATATAGTAAAGATTTAATGTCTCTGAAATGCCTTGTCTCCCACTCCAACACCGTTCCACAGGTTGGTTAAAATGGCCTCTCATAGAGGTCTAGAGAAAGGATCCTCTGAAACATGTTGGTCAGCTAAAGATAGAAAGAGTGGCATTGGCTGTTCCTAAGACTGAAGCAGCCAAATATAGTACATCCAGAAAAGACGGACAAGGAAGAGATCCACTATAATAGGATAAGACTCAATTATGGGAGAATCATCTATAAATATTAAAAAGTAGCGGGACAAATCCTGTGGACCTATGAATGGAAACTTCATCAAGATAGAATTTGTACTGGAAGGATCATATAGACAACATATCGAAATATGGGCCTATGTACTTGATCCAAAAAACCTGAAATGTGAGATTGATGAAGTCGTATCTTGAATATCAGGAGGAAGTGGTTTCTCCATATGCTTCCATAAACCCTTGCTCCGAAGACAGGCAATAGCATCTAAAAGATCCTGTCATAAGCTGTTACTCTTGCACGTTCTTCAATTATCTGAAGACAAACCATGCAAGGCTTGGAGGGATGTTCCTCGTTATGGAAAAAAATGCATATAGGTATCATCTTCCTCTGATCAGCCCCAATGTCATAAGTAGGCCACGCAATTGGGAAAATTTCCACCTAGAATCCATTATATTTAAAGATGGTGCAAATGTATGCACAAGCCCCCTTGTTAGATCCGAAGAAGAAAGAAATAGTACCGGCGCCTTCCAAAAAATCTGCAATGTATTGAATCTGTACTAGGATAGCGCAAGCCTTAGTTGAAGAATTCAACCCTAGAGAGATAAATTTTGCTACAAAATGAGCAAGAAAGATAGCATTAAACAGAACCTCATGATTGAAGGACAATCAGAAGCCAAACTCCTGAGCAAGTGATCTCCACTCTTCCACGACTTGCCCCTAGGGTTTGAGGAAGAGGTTATGATAAGCTTTGCATTTCTGTATGTAAATATGTTTCTGTGAATATAAGAAGTATTTTTCAAATTGAAAAAAGAAAGATAGTATTGGGTTTGAAAAGGAGTTTTAAACTCAAAAGAAGAAAAAACCCTACTTCTGCAATTGTTAGGGCAATGCAACTAGCCAAAAATCTCTGGATCAATGACTGAAAAAATCAGATTTGGAAACCTTGGTTCTGGCAGCCCTTAGAGCAATGGAACCAGCCAAAAATCTCTGGATCAACTATGGAAGAAAATCAGATCTGGAAATCTTAGTTCTGCAGTCTTTAAGGCAATGCCATTAGCCAAAAAAATTTGGATCAGCTGTTGAAAAAATCAGATCTGGAAACCTTAGTCTGTGCTCCTAAGGACAATGCTGCTAGCTAAAAATCTCTAGAACAATTACAGAAAAAGAAAAAGAAAATCTGGAAACCCTAGTTCCTCAACACTTAGGGCAATGCCACTAGCAAAATCTCCAGATCTGCTGTAAAATGCAAAACATATAGAGTCTGTACATGATTCTAGGTTGATACAATTCTAGGGCACCACTTTGAGGGAGAAATCTACTGAACACACTAAATCAGCATTAAAAACATTAACAATAAAGCCACCAGCAATAAATCAGCACTAGAAAAACCATTAATTAGTAGATTGTTCAGATAATCTATTGTAGCAGCCAATAGGTGATGCAATGGGTCAAGAAACTTCTGGATATGTCCAAGGAAAAGCCCTGAAATAAAACAGCAGAGAAGCATACAACACTTTAATATTGGTCACTTTAATCCTTAGTAAAATGTATCCAGGAAAATGCATACAACAGGGTAAAAAACAGCCCTAAATGAGGTGCCCTTCTCTAGCAAATAAGAACATTAAAAAATATCCTAATACCCCTTCTTACCTCTCAGATTAGCACCCTTAAAGCTAGTTCATGAGGCACGGTGCTAAGATTGGCAACTTTCAAGAGATGCACCCATTGTCACCTCAGTGCAATCTCCTCTCTCTTTAGGCATGCTCCTTAGGCCACAAGAGGCTTCCCAAATATGAAGTAGAAATAGGCTTGTGAGATATGCAACGAAGACAACCCTATCTCTACAAGACCTTCCCACTAAGTTAGTAGATCAGTGCCTTAATGGAGTCAACAAGATATGCAATATATACTTAATGACTAGGAAGGTTTAGGAGCTTTAAAACTTGATGATGATTGATTATCAAGCTGAATCAATTTTCTGCATTAAAAACAAACAACTTAAATTTGCAAGAAAACCCAAAATATGGAAGGATGGCACTATCCTAAAATAAGCTAAAATAAGGGACCCCTCCTCTTGTGCACTTCTCTTAGGATAGTCTTATTTGCTTGATGGTGGATGGATGAATGATCTAGGGCTTCTTTCTTGCACATGCTATGGTTGATTCTAGACTTTTTGGAAGAACACATGCACAAGAGTGACCTTAAGCTTTTTCTTTGCTCATATCTTGTTGAATGTTGGTAAGTTATGTTTCTATGTGGATTGAAT
The DNA here is from genome assembly GCA_001517045.1 of Pseudotsuga menziesii. NCBI lineage: Eukaryota > Viridiplantae > Streptophyta > Pinopsida > Pinales > Pinaceae > Pseudotsuga > Pseudotsuga menziesii. The sequence goes on from LPNX010202096.1 coordinate 42,628, forward strand.
GGTAGTTTTATTTTGCATTTTCTTTGAATTAGAGCTTTTTACCAATATTCTATCAACTTTTTGTGGAGGAAATGTCTTGCATAAGGGTTTTAATTGCTTTTGGGGCCTTGGAATTCTCATTTTCCTTAGTTAGGCTCACCTACTGAACCCTAGAGGTTGCTAGGTGGAGCCCTAGCTTGCAAGTGCTAGAGGAAATCTCAAGAGAGGGACAATAGCCATGATCTTTCAATGCCCTAGGGATTGAGACAATAATCATATCCCCTTTCTTGTCTTTTTCACTCTATTTTTAGTATTTATTGTATTATATTTGTGGCTGCAATTTTATGCATAAAAGATTATAAAATATGAAAATCTCCAAAAATCCTAAAAAATAGAAAATTCACAACTCCAAAAAAGTTTGTAATTCTGGTCCTCCCTACAAATTCTCCCTAGTGGATTTATCCACGGACCTTGAAAGGCATCCTCATTTTATGTATAGAAAACCCTACAAATCATATATTGTCAAAAATGCCCTAAAAATTTACATAAATCCAAAAACCTAAAAATATTTAGAATTTGCCAAATCTGGTCCAGCCATCAATTTCTCCCTAGTGAATTCATCCACAAATCTTGAAGGGCGTTCCAATTTGAGCACTTGCATTGGGAAACATGAAATTGTTGAAATTAGGGCTTCAACATGTGTTTTGCAGCTCTGAGTGGTTCAAAAGGAGCGCCCCAGGCCACTTAGCCTTCCCCCCTTCAGAGCGCACCTTTCTAAGGTATTGCCTTGGGAGGTATGAAACCCTTGCATGGGGATTCATGAAGTGCATTGAAGGTTGTGATATTGATCGATAAATTGAACTAGCTCCTTTACTCTGATTTTTGTGTCTTTATTATTCATTGTTTGACTCCTTATAAGGAATTCATCTTAGCTATAAAAGTTGTGGAAAGGTATTTGCTTGTTGATGTTTGCAGATTACCTAAAGAGGGCTCTCCCTTGGGTTTGGGAGTTACCCAAAGTAGTTGAGAGATTGGGTTGAGGTGACGTTTGGGCGTAGTTCTCTCCCACATGCTTACCATTCATTAGCAAACAAACCACATTGTGCTGCAAATCCAAGACTGCTAGTTTGAACAGTAACATGTGGAAATGAGTTACTCTTGTGCACACATGGTAATGGGATGGATTCAAAAGATGATTTGGAATTGCATGTCACTCTAGCTGGTCCTAGAGAACAAGACATTCCTTTTTATTTCATGTGGATAACTACCTTTTGAAGAGGTTAGTGTAGAAATAGATTTTCTATTGGAGAGATCTTTTAGATGTGGGCACCAAGATGTGGAAGACCTGGCCTGGTCTCTCAAATGAGTTTGGATTGCTATGTTATGATCGTCTTATTATTTAGGAGATTTAGCAAGTGATCCCACTTGAGAAGATCTATAGGCTTAATATTCATAGTCCAAGGCCCATTTGGTAGTATTGGAATCAATAGTATGGAAAACCTATTTGGATTTACAAACCCAAGTGATTGTACTAGTTCCTTCTTACACCGCATTCTCTCTAAGACATGCTGAAGACACAGTAGTTTCTTGGATGTTGAAGAGAAGTGGGTGAATTTCCTCTAGATAGTGTGGTCCTATCGAGTGTTGACTCTCTGTTAGGTTGAGGGTATTTGCATGCCTACTACCCTACCAAGATTTTCCCTCCTAAGGAGTCGTTGTCTTATATGGGATTTATAGATGACTTTTGTTGGCTTTCTAAAGAGGTTAAAACCATTCACCATATCTTTTAAAGTTGCAAGTGTGCTTAAGAGTGTTGGGATGTTGTATGGGGTACTTAGCATCAAATTCTCTTTAGTAAGATCTTTTGGAAAGCTGCTTTTCCAGGTGGTGTTGACTCCCATGGCTCTTTGCACTTTAGGAGTGCTTGGTATTATATTTGAGTTGTCACTTTGTATATCTTATGGAAGCTTCGTTGTGAAGTTGTTTCTAGTAGTAGTTTGTTCTCTATCTCATCTTTTAGAAAGGTTCATGACAAAGAAATCATGCTCCAAGGCAATGTTGTGCACAATAATAACTCCAAGGTGATGTAGCTACGCAAAGCAAACCCACACCGCTTTATCATGAACCTTCACAGACTCCATCTATCCTCCAAAACATTATATTCCATTGGGTCATCTACTCCCTGCAAGAACATTGTCAAAGTCCAAGGTGACCTCGAGCCTTCCAATCCTTCGACAAGAATCCAAGTTGCCACATGCCAACTAGGGCTTGAATCCCTCCTCAATGATGCACAACACTCCACATCCCCTATATGGCACTCTCCAACCAAATGTTCCCTCCATGTGGCCACAATGAAGGGCATTCACTATCTAGGAAAGAGATCTCCAACGCCTAAGGGAAGAAAACCAAGCTAGCACCTTTGTGAGGTCAAGCATCCACTGAAAAAGCTATCTCAACTATGCACATCCATCATAGACCTGTTGCCGCCTCTTATGCACCTGGGGGGAAAATGCAACATAAATCTTCAAGCTGCTAGGTGCGTCCTTGGGGGCAAGTCTCAAGTCAGGTACTATCACCTGATCATGACTCCTCCATTTAGGCTTAACCCCTAACGAAGCCAAGGGGGGTAGTCCCTACAGAAAGAGTTTCTAAGGCTCTTAAATATTTTAAGTGTTAGATGGGATTGTTTTTTAGGAGTTTTAAAGATGAGTAAATTGCTGACAATACACTCAGCAAAATTAGAGAACTTAACTCAATAGCATAACAAGATATATCAATAATCATAATACGATTGAAAGCAAATAGAATTACCAAAATGAAACTAGTTCCTTCATGGAGTCAAAATAATAAATGCTGCTGAAAATGTGTACTTGGTCAATTTTAATTATTAAAATGATGAGTGATAAAGGGGAAAGGGGATTTCTGATATACCGAATGATACAGGGAATATGTCTGAATTTTGGGAAAAGTGGCTCCGCATGGGAAAATGTGGGCTAAATGGAGTCACGAGGGGGTGTTCAACACTACACCAACAAGGATGTAGCCTAACGGGACCCCACGGTCACTTTCTAGTTGTTCCCGCTTTCCTTGAAGAATTTGCCCATTATTCACCAAACTCATTTACACCGAATTTTCGTAACGTTTAGTGTTAATTTTATTAAAATTAGTTGATTAATTAGATGTGAGGAATTAATTAGTGCACACCTGCTTTTGGATATCACCAGGATCAGGAAAGCCTGCGAGGGGTAGAGCATACATGGAGGAGGCAAATGTTTGTTCCAATTTGTAAAGCAAAGTACGAACTAAAACTACTTGCAGAAGGAATACAACCCTTTAGGACAGATTGTGTGCTTGTGTTACAAGAAAATTGAGAGATTAATTACTACGGCAATGTAATGCCGGGTTAGTTTTCGTTACTATGCAAATGTAAATGAATTTTTGAAAGAAAACTAAACTAACTAAAAGTAAAAGCAACTAAAGATAAAGCATAAAGCAAACCACTAAGAAGGCGACACGAATCTCCCAGGGGGGATGGAGTGTGGGTGCTTGGAAATCCCACTTGCTTTTCTTTTATTTATTTAATTACAATAATTTTTCAAGAGAAAGAAGAACTTTGATCATTTAAATGTGGGATCAGTGAGTTTTACAATGACTCGGAATTGAAAGGGAAAAAGAGTGGGCACTTTGGAGCCTTTGGATAGCTAGATTTGTCTTTGCCATAGTTGCTCTCTCTTTTTCTTTCAACCTGCTAAAAACCAGCAAGCTAACAATGTACAAATTACTGGATTAGTACAAGCATGTACATAAAATACGCTATCTAGTACTTTACAAAAAAAAGGGAAAAATTTATCGCTTTGGGTACTAGAAAGGAAGTGTGAGATCTAAGCTAAATATATCTATTAAAGCACTTTAGATCTAACATGTAAACAAGCTTAAACTTCATATAAAAATCTTTTAAAGAAATTTAAGCTTGTAAGAAAAGTGACCAAAGAGAAAGATTGAATTTTTATGAGATGGGAGAGAAAACCCTAAAGCTCAAGCTTGAACGTTGTGAAGAAGAGAAAGCGCCTGTAGGACAAAAAGCATTAGATCCAATGAATAGTGGTGAAGAGGAAGAAGATGCAACTGAGCTCAAAATACTCCTTAGCCTTCGATGATTTGCAAAGTTACATAACCTTTAAACAAACAAGATTAAATCTAGTATATTTTGATAAAAGAAATTTGGGAGAGCCTCCGTATAACTGGCTACAATTGGCTACTCTTAGATCTCTAATAACAAAACATAAGTAAACAAATTGAAAGTACAAATGTTTACTCTATGGGCTAGTAATAGCCTTCTAAGCTAGATAAACATCTACAAGCTTGAAATAAAGAGAAGTACAACTAGCTAAATATCACTTACATGAAGCTCAAGCATTCACAACCATGGAAGCTTGCACCATATGGACCTCCAAAGTCTTCACTTTATTCAACAAAATATAGAAGCAACTAAGTATTACAAGAGAATAGGTTCAATCCTCCATCCTCAAATAATGGAGCAATGCCTTGCTTATATAGAAAATATGACCAAGAGAGGGGGCGCACTTGCCCAAGAGAGAGAGAGATATGCTTGACTTGGCATGCGATGGAAAAGGAAAAAAATATGCCAACTTCTAATTCATAACTCAACACTTGTTATTATCCTCACAAATTTCCATCTTTTTCTTGAGAGATGTGCTCCACTTGATTTAGCAAAATCGACTTTCCTTTATCTGCCGATAAACACCTCCAAAGTGTTTTAGAAACCTTAGGAATGTTTCCACTTCACTTTGCCAACTCATAAAATTCACTTTTGACATGTTTCCTTTATTTTATGAGTTGCCGAATTTTTCACTTTATCCATTTTTTCATCTTTTTAACCATCTTCGAGTAATAGTTAGTTTTGGAAAACTAAGGAAAGTGGGTTTAGGGGTTAAGTGGGTGCTATGAATTAGAAAATGAGCACCCCCATGGAAAATTTTGCCTCTAGGCCACACTTTTATGCCCTTTTGAAAATTTTTAATTAACTTATTAAAAATAAGCCTGGAAAAACGGGAATTTTTTTTTTTTTTTCTCTTCCGGAAATTAAAAAAAACATATGGGGGACTTAGAACATGTTCATATGACTCAAAAAAAATTATCAGCATAGTAATATATATTGACACATAGGTTTTAATAACTTCCTAAGGCCTAACCACTAAGACATTTACTCTAGCTTTGGAGGAGCGAGTGAAAAACTCAAAAATTATAAGTCATTAATAAATGACATAATTCTCAGGGAAAAAACACCCTAGAGTAAAGTATTGATGACTAATTCCTAGGAAAGCCAAGCCATTTACATAATTCCATCATGCTAAGTCATTTATTACAATTCCCCGCAGGGTATGAACATGTAAAAAATAAAAAATAAAAAATAAAGGAGCACTGATTGGCCTGATGGATTTCAAAACACATGTGATGAACATTTGATTTGTTCAAGTCTTTGATTGCTCACTGGAAATCCACCTAAGTGCGACTTAGTGGATAACAAGACCATCTCTCATGCTACAATCAATCTTGAACCATTTGGGGGTTGATCATACACCATGTACCCTAAACCTCATGGAGCACCCCAAAACATGGTGTAAACGTTTTCGAAGCAGCCCAAAAATCTAATATATATAAGTCAAGAAGCTCATAGAGAGGTTTGACAGGAAAGATCCAAAGATACATTTCAGGGAGTTGGCTCAACTCAAACAGACCGGTAGTGCAGAAGCTTTCATTTCAGAATTTCAGAGGCTAGCCGTTATGGTAACAGATGTGTCAGAGAGCAGATTGACTATGTTATTCACTGAGGTCCTCACAGAGCCACTACGGGGATGGGTGAAATCCTACAAACCCCTCACTCTGCAGGATGCCATTAGCAGAGCAAGAGATCTTCAGGATTCAGTCCCCAAAAACAAATTCCCACTGAAAACCAATTTTCCTGTTAGGGACAAGGACAGGAAACCTTTCCAGCAGGATGTGCCCAAGAAAACTTGGTTAGACGAGGACACTAGGAAAGACTTGAGAAGGAAGAAGCTATGCTTCACCTGTCAAGAACCATGGGTACCAGGACACAGGTGTGCAGGGAAGGCGAAGGCTCACTACATTGAGGTATATTCAGACAGTGATGAGGACGACTATGAGCAGGAGGCCACAGAAGAGGAATCACATCAGGGTGATACACTAGAGGGAGTCATTGCTACATTATCTGGAGTACCAAGATTCCATACTCTCAGGGTCAGGGGAGTAGTACAGGGTCACAGAGTAGGAGTATTGATTGATGGGGGAGCCACCCACAATTTCATCGACTCCGCTTGGGTAGCCAAGAGAGGTATTCAGAACGAGAAGTTCGAAGGATTCGCTGTAGCAGTAGCCGGGAACTCCAACATGGAGTGCAACTACTGGATCCCAAAATTGAATGTCGCCTTAGGTAACTATCAGATGACAGACTCTTTTTATGTAGTGGATGTAGCGGATACTCATGTGGTATTGGGTTTTCAGTGGCTTTATTCTATAGGGAAATACACTACAGATTACAGGGCAATGAAAATGGAATTCCAAGGGCCAGATGACAAACGAGTAGTTTTGAGGGGCATGAACACTTATCCCCCAAAACCGGTCTCGTCACAGAGGATGGAGGCAGTACTCCGACAGGATGATATAGAATGGGCTGTAGAATGTTTAGTCACCTTCAGGAAACCCCCAGAGACCAGCACACAACACCCAAGTGACATTTAAGCCTTGCTACAGAAACAATGAAAAGGTTTTTTGGGACCTTCCATCAGGCAGACCACCAGACCGAGGGTTTGAACACATCATCGAGCTAGAGGAGGGAACACAAGCAGTCATCACCACTCCGTACAGGCATCCCAAAAGGTACAAGGATGAGATTGAGAAAACCATCAAAGAATTACTGGAGCTTGGATATATTAAGCCCAGTTCTAGCCCCTTCGCATCCTCAGTAGTATTGGTCAAAAAGAAGGATGGTACACTGCGAATGTGCATCGATTATCGAGCACTCAACAAGAAGACCATTAAGAACAGGTATCCCATTCCCAGAATTGACGAACTCATGGATGAGCTTCGGGGAGCCCAATACTTCTCCAAGATCGATCTTCGCTCGGGGTACCATCAGATCAGGGTAAGGGACCAGGACATCTCCAAAACAGCTTTTCGCTGTCACTATGGTCACTATGAGTTTTTGGTCATGCCCTTCGGACTTACCAATGCTCCGGCCACTTTTCAGTCATGCATGAACCACACCTTCAGAGCACAGCTACGTAAGTTTTTGCTCTTATTCTTTGATGACATCCTGATTTACAGTAAAACATGGGAAGAGCATCTGAAACACCTGGACGAAGTATTGAGTATTTTAGAAGAACATTCGCTTTATGCGAA
>LPNX010202096.1:50051-185553 GCA_001517045.1 Pseudotsuga menziesii
AGCATAAATGGGTCAGCAAAGTACAAGCCTACGATTTCGAGATCGAGTATGTAAAAGGTAAGAATAATGTAGTAGTTGATGCATTATCTAGGCGTCCAGCCCCATTATCTCTCAGTAGTATATCCACGGATTGAAGGGCACTTCTCTTAGTGGAATACTCCAACGCTTGCGAATTATTGGACGGGCAAATCCAGGATGACAAGTACAGGATTGTGGATGACATCATCTATTACAAAAACAGGATATACCTCGTTCCAGAATCCACATTGAGGAAAAAGATCATTCAGGCAGCCCACGATTCTCCTTTATCAGAGCATCAAGGTTTCTTAAAGACCTACAGGCAAATCAGAGAGAGGTTCTCATGGAAGGGCCTCAAGGGGGAAATCATGCAGCATGTCCGAGAATGTAGCATCTGTCAGCAGAACAAGATTGAGAACACCCATCCAACAGGGTTACTCCAGCCACTACCGATTCCAGAACAGAAGTGGGAAAGCATCTCCATGGACTTTATTTCAGGATTGCCCAAGGTCCAAGGGCGAGATTGTTTATATGTAGTAGTTGACAGACTGACCAAGTTTGCACATTTTTTCTCAATATCATCAGACTACTCGGCAGCTCAAGTAGCTGAGTTATTCTTCAGGGAGGTCTTCAGGTTACACGGGTTACCTAAGACCATTGTCAGTGATCGGGATAGCAGGCTCACAGGGGCCTTCTGGCAGGAACTGTTCAAATTGGTGGGGACCGAACTGGCTACTTGTACGAGTTATCATCCCCAGAGTGACGGGCAAACAGAAATAGTCAACAAGTGGATCGAAGGATATTTAAGGAACTATGTAGCAGGACAGCAGTGAACCTGGATCCGATGGCTACACCTAGGTGAGTATTGCTACAATACTACCTATCACATGTCTATTAGGATGACTCCTTTTAAGGCATTATATGGTTACGAGGCCTTGGACTATGCAGATTTGGCATTTGGAGATAGTAGGGCTCCTAAGGCTAAGGATTGGATACAGGACAGTCAGAACATTCTGAAAATATTAAAGGAGAATTTACAAACAGCCCATAATCAACAAAAGTTGTATGCCGACAAACATAGGATTGAGCGGAGCTTTGAGGTAGGGGATTTAGTATACTTAAGGCTCCAGCCTTACAGACAGTCCTCACTTAAGAAGAAAGGAGCAGAGAAGTTAAAACCCCGCTTCTATGGACCATACAGAATAATCAGGAAAGTGGGAGAGGTGGCATATGAACTAGAGCTTCCACAGGAAAGCAAAATTCACAATGTGTTCCATGTATCTAATCTGAAGAAGACCCTTGGGCAACACATTGCTCCATCCACCGAATTGCCTCCTTTAGCTGATGAAGGACTGCTGATACTGATTCCCGAACGGATCATACAGACTAGAGAGAGGAAGCTCAAGAACAGGATAATCAGAGAATACTTGGTTCAATGGAAGGAACTACCACCAGAGGATGCCACCTGGGAAGGTGAACAGGTATTGCAGCATCCCAATTTGGAGTTGCTTGAGGACAAGCAATCTCAAGCAGGGAGGACTGTAATGTCCTGTTCCAATTAGGCCTTGAGGCCCAATACCACTAACCTATGTGATTCCTGTGGGTTCGAGCGGTCACTGACAGCTAGGGAATCAACTAAGGACTGATGCCATCCATAGAAGATCTAGGGCATCATCATTAGGTCAAGAAGGGCCACTGGGGCCAAAGGCCACCTTCGTGCATGCCATTCAAGCATTATTTAATGATGCATGCACTCTTTAAGTCTCCATCCGCATGCATGCAAGTCAACGGTAAATTAGAAGATAAAGTGACCTAATTAGGTCAAAGATTAGGGTTTTCGCAGTTGAATGTTATAAATAGAGGATAAAGCGAAAGGAGACTTCACTTTTGATTATGATTATTTTGGGAGCTCTTGGATAGCAGCACAGCGTGCCGCACAGCAGTTGGGGTTGGAGACGGAGTCTTCAGCTAATAGGATTTCGGCAGTGAAACATCTGTCCTAGTCTTATTCAGGGTAAGCCATACAGGTTCACCACTTGTTCTTCATTCATTCATAAGTTATCCAGTATATGGTATAGATCGTTGCAGGGACACGTGTGCAGCCGTAAGGAGGGGGTTTTCAGCCAGAAAGCCCTAATCAGTTGTTGGGCCTTCAGATCTCAGCTTTACTCCGAAACTTAGGCACCATTCTCATCATCAGCATCATACTCCGGTACCCGGTGATTATCAGATCCATTCGTGCTCATCCGGAGCAGTTATCAGCAGTCTCGGGATCCCAGGGGCGTGAGCAGCTGTCTCACCAGAGCAAGTAGCTATCCTGCCTAGAGGTCTCAGAAATCCCACATGTACCAGGCATTCTCTCCGGCACGGGAAGGCTATCAGTCCTGCAAATCGACAGCTTCATCGGACACCTCCTTCACTGAAAGCGTCACCCTTTTCTGACTGGGGTTCTTGCTGCTGGGGGTTCACCAGAAGCAGAAGAGATTTGCCCATCCCCGATCTAGTTCTCGGTGCTTGCATACTTTTTCCGAAGCAGTCTAGTCGACTTATCAGTGGTAAGTGTTCATTCTATCTCACAAACCCTAACCCTAATTTTTCCTATAAAATAGGGATTTTTGCATGGCAGTTTGCATGCCCAGTTGTATCAACATATTTGCTTAGAAATAGAAAATATCGGGATTTGGGATATTACAGTGCACTACTGCAGTCAAGGAGAGTGTTTTCTGGGGTTGTATCTTAGAGAGACATTTTCTCCCTCTTTCTTCTTCTCTTTGTTCTCAAGAGCTATTATCTCTATATGAAGGTTTGCTGGGTTTTTTCTCGATTGGGCTTCTCACGATAAATTCTTGTGTTCTTTGTTTCTGTGCTTTGTTTTTCTTCTAGAGATCCTATTGTTTATTTGCAATTAAGATATACTGCTATAATCTTGTAAAAACTAACATGGTATCAGAGTATTTCTAGAAGAAGCCATTGCCGGAAGCTAGGGTTTGACCTTCCAAGGTCTTCCCTCATCTCTTCAGCAGAAAAAGAGTTGTGGAAACTTCGCTCTAGAGGAGGTGCATCTTTTGGTGAAAGAAAAACCAAATTCCGAGAAGTTTCAATTTTTTACTATGGGACACTGCGGGATATTGCGGGAAGAAACCAGGGCACCAAGTTTCAGAGGTTTCCCACCATTGTTTTGGCTCGACCTCATCTTCCCTCAACTCGCCTTGATAGGGTGCATCTATCTGTAAGGTAAGTTTCACTAAATTCCAAAATTTATTTTTGACCTAATTGTTTTTAGGGTTTCTGGTTCAGACCTACAGACAAGATGATTGGAATGAAGGTTGAAGATCGTCTTGATGGGGCTACAAACTTCATATCCTGGAATCCTAGGGTTCTCATCCTAGAAGAAAATGATCTCTTGAAGTCTGTCAATGAGAAAGTTCCAGAACTAGAAGCGGAAGGAGACAAGTCCCAGTGGAAGAAGTGTGATGCAAAAGCAAGAAGGATTCTGGTGGACTCAGTCAAAGATCACTTGGTTTAGCAAATCTCAGAAAAGAAGACAACTAGGAAGATGTTCAAGACCTTGAAGAAGTTATTTGAACATAGTAGCATCAATGTGAGTCTCACATTGAGGAACAAACTGCCAAATATGAAGATGATTAAGTTCGAATCTATTGCCTAATATTTCATGAGGATCACCGAACTTCGGGACAAGCTAAGGTCCAATGGAGACAACATTGAAGAAAAACTTGTCATGACCACTCTAAATGGTCTTCCACCATCTTGGGAGTCCTTCAGCCAAACCATAAGTGGTCGAACCAAGTTACCAAAATTTGACAAGTTATGGGAAGACTGCACTCAGGAAGAGATCACGATTGCAGCAAGGCAAAGACTCCATGGTCCTCAAGTCGAGGAGAATCAAGCCTTCATCACTCATGCCAAGAAAGGCAAGGGAAAAGGAAGGAAGTTTCACAAACATAAGCACCAAGCTAGGAGACCAAGTTCTTCTCTAGATCGGAGGGAAAATAAGAAGGATCTATCAGACATACAATGCTACAAGTGTAAGAAATATGGTCACTATGAAAGCCAGTGTTTTCGTTCAAATAAGAGGAGGCATGAAGCTTCAACATCTGATGTGGAAGATAGTCATCATCACAAGAAACAAATAAATGAAGATTGTACATAATTCTTCTTCATATCAGCATTGTCAGGTACGGTTCCCACCACTAGTGATACATGGCCTATAGATAGTGGTGCTTCTAAGCATATGACTGGTTATAAATAGAACCTTTCAAAAGTTATTGAGAAAGAATCCCATCTCCGTGTTGTACTTGGAGATGATGCCAACTACATTGTGAAAGGGTTTGGATCTACATCTCTTTAGTTGGAATCCAATGACTTACTACATCTGAATGATGTACTATATGTACCTAGTATGAAAAGAAACCTTGTCTCCATCTTTGCCTTAGAAGACAAGGGATATAGAGTTACATTTGCAGATAGAAATGTGCTTGCATAGCACAAGAATTCTAGCATGAACACAACAAAGTGATTGGTGTAAGGGAGGAAAGATTGTATTGTCTGAGCACTCTACCAGTTCAAGCTTTAGTCCATGATTCCACTAACATCAATGAGCTATGGCACAAAAGACTAGCTCATCGAAACTATCAAGCTCTCCTCGCATTAACGAACATGGTGACAGGTCTACCAATGCTTCATGTAGGCCATGATGGTGTATGTAGAGGATGTGCGCTTGGTAAGAATACCAAGGGTTCCTTTTCGAAAAGTGAAAGCAGATCCAAGGGAATATTGGATCTAATCCACTCTGACTTGTGCGAACCCATGACGGTTACTTCATTGGGTGGTTACAACTACTATGTAACGTTTATTGACGACCACTCACGAAAGACGTGGATATACTTCCTCAAGACCAAGGAATCCGAGGAAGTACTTAGCAAATTCAAGTAATTCAAAGCACAAGTTGAGAATCTATTAGGAAGAAGAATTAAGATCCTGAGATCAGACAATGGTGGAGAATATACCTCTACAAAATTCAATGGTTTCTGCAAGAAACAATAATTAAGAAGGAGCTCACAGTTCTCTACAACCCTCAACACAATGAGCTTTGCAGAAAGGAAGAACCGAACAATTGTGGAGGCAGCCAAAACCATGATACATGACTAGAGTCTACCAATGTTCTTATAGGCAGAAGCATCCAGAAAAACTGTTTATGTACAAAACAGATGCCCTTATAAAATCTTGAAGGATATGACTCCAGAAGAATCCTTCATAGAAATGAAGCCAGAAGTAGGCCACCTTTGTATCTTTGGCTGCCCAGTCTACATTCATGTCCCCAAGGATATGTTATCACATATACATTTGTAGCTGGGCTACCATGATGCAACATAAAGATTGATCTCTTTATTATTTTGAGCTATTTTTTCAATGGGGTTTTAGCATGGATCATTACAGCCTCAACCATTCCAGAGCCTTGTTGAACAGAATTTCCTTGCCAGGATTGAGATTCATTAGTCCATTGAGATGATTTCAGTGATGACCTAGTTCATTTGAGTAGAGTAGCAGATCAGATATGGTATGCACAGTTACAGAGGGGCCTATCAGATGGAGAGAGATATATATGGTGAGATTAGGTATATGCTTCTATAGTTTGATTTTGCTCTATGATGTATATCAAACACCTATGCTTGTCTTGTTAGGATGATCATGGTGACCTATGCGTATATATGTACTTGTGCTTGAACTTGCGCTGAGATTAATCAAAAGACTTGATGTTAAAGATTGTTGCTCATGCCATGATTATACAAATAGGAAACCTTAGTGCTATGTTGGTTCCATGTGTCATTTTTCTTCGTCCATCCAGTTCATCCGTTGTTGATTTTATCCCATGACTTAGATTGATTAAGACTTGTGAGATTGAAGATCTTTCCCCATCTCGACTCCTGTGCATGATAGACTCCATGTTATTATGTGTCTTTGGCTATGAAGTATGTGGCTTGGCCAGTGTGGTTGGGTTCATTGGGTAGTTCTCCTTTAGTTCTCAAAACAAGTGTTCCTCCAAACAGTGTTTCTAAACACTAAAGCATCGGAACACATAAAAGCTAAGTTGCCAGGAAATGTGGGTACGAGGACGGGGACGGGGATGCCACTTTTTGAAACAGGGTACTTGGGTACGTCGGAGGTACTATAGACATATATATATATGTGTGTGTGTGTGTTAAAATTTATAAAAATAAAACATTTCACACTCATATCATACATGCATATTTGATATTTCTAAATTCAATGATTCATATGAACATTCGCATTGAAAATTTGAAACATAAAATAATAAATTTGATAAATCATATGACATAGACTCATAGTAGTTATCAACCGGAAAACTGAAGTTATATTAATATAATTAACAACATAAAATATTATATGTCCATGACACCATGAGTTCAAACTTCATTTCCATACTACATCCAAAATTTTTCTAAAGGCATTTTTAGACATGAAAAAGAAAGTTCAAAATAGTAAACATTGAACATGAACAACATAGTTGATTTGGCTTCCTCAAGCCATGTCATCAACAACCTTAGGATCAATGTCATTAGTATCACTAAGGTCCTCTGTCACGTCGTCGTTGGAGTAGTGAGCACAGTGCACTAGCAATGAGAAATGCAATGTTGCGCTGGTTTAGGTAAGGGGCAAGGGCCCACATAACATGTGTTTTAGTGTTCTATTATTTAATTTTTAAAATTTTGAACTTCAAACTTTGCAAATTGACTCATCCCGAACAATGAGCTAAGATAAATTGTCCAACGGTTGTACCGACCGCGTACCTAAACACGTGGTACGGTGTACCAAAATCCACGCGAGTACCCTATTTTCATACATGAAGTACCCGGTATGTGAGGTTGGATTTGGGGACGTACCATTGAAGTACCCAAGTACCCGGTACTGGTATGTGTACCCGACCCCCGGTATAGGTACCCCATGCAACACAGCACAAAAGCTATATCTAAATGATGCAAAGTAAATGTTTAAAAAGTAGTCAGTGGCCAAGGGGTTGAGCACTCATTCTTTGTATAATGTAAGGCTCATCTGCCCTCCACAGTGGTAGCAAGGAGAGGAAAACCCATCGGGGCTATGGACTGCTCGCTGGAAACGAGGCTATGCCTTAGTCATTTACTGGAGCCCAGAAGGCTTTCCAGGGCACTTGCTCTTGTAGGCTGGCTACTATCTTATGTGAAATGTGAAAGTTATTGAAAAAGGTTAATGGTCAAAGGATGAGCACTCACTCTTTGTATAGTGTTCGGCTCATTTTCTCCCATAGGGCAATAGTGTGAGACTAGCCTGCAAAGGTTATGTCTTTGTCAGTACTAGAGCCCAGAAGGCTTTCGAGGCACCTGCCTTTGGAGGTTGACCTGTATTGTGAAAGTGATGAAAAGGAAAACTTCGTAGAATCTGAAGGAAACAAGCCCAAGTACTTCATCCATTTGTGAGACACTGCCATCCCATATTGCGATCTGTCATGCACATGTCTTTTTGGTTGAGTGTATTGGTTTTCATTCAGAGAGATCACATAGTCAAAGTCAGTCAGAAGTCATTTCGCTTTGCCTTAGCCATGTTTTCCATCCTCACCCAGCATTAGCACACCGTTTAAGCTTTGTAAGTATGGTACGAACACGTAAACTTCTAGAAGGTTCTGAGACTTTTGAAAGGCACGTGTATATCTTGCCTACTATTATTATTGTTGTCACCATGATTATTAATAACATGATTTAAGCTTGGTTTTTATATACACCATTGGAGCATTTCTTACCTTGGATGCATTCAGGATCATATGGGTATAGTATCTCACCTCCAGTTTGGGTACTGACCTGGTCAACCCAGTTGACCAAGTCAAACACTGTTCCCAAGGCAGTGACTCAAAAAAACCATTGCTTATATTTGTTCCAGACATGCCTAGGACTAATACTGCGGTTTCAGTTTTGAGAGTTTGGCCCCATATCTCATGATCAATGATTATTATCACTTTATTATTGGCCAAATGATCAAATTTTATTACAGATGACAATGATTTTGGTTCTCCTAGAGCATTGCAGTGTTCCAGGTGGTATGAGTAGTCACTTATACCATTCTTCTGTGTCTCCGGATCATTCAGTACAGTAAGTTTGCCCCAGCTATAGACTGGAAAGAGTTATGATGATTTTTATCAGTTTCAGGGGATGTACCACCAGAAAATGAACTAAAGAATTCACTGAAAAAGTCGATTTGGCTTGTTGGGTCAAGGAAATGGCTTGGAAATTTGTCAGATCATGTAGTTTGGCTCCCCGGACAGTTCTTTAACAGTTTTAGTCAGCATTATTGTCCGAATTATTTTAGTTTTGGCTCAATCAGTGAGGACGTCCCCCAAGGGGCACCCCTCAACTTGACTAATTGATGTAATACATTGTTATATCATATGTTATGAGGTTGTAATGGGGCCTAGGGTGAATTAAGCCCCTAGTGACCCCCTTTTTGATGTATTATCATGATCACACCTTATGTTATATTTTATTTTGACTTAGACAAGGTGTTATTGGGCAAAAAGTGCAACGCCCTTGATCTAGTCAAGTTGATCCATGTAAAATTGATCTCCACCGTTGAATATGTTATAAACTCAACCATCGGATGTAAGAGCACATTAGGGTTCGCGTCTCTCAAAAGCTATATAAAGACGAGACCCCCTCCATTGTATCCCATCAGGGAATTTGGCACCATTGGCTCTTGAAGAATAATAGAGAAAATCTTCCTGGGATCTCTTGTTTTTTGTGGATGATTGAAGAATGTTCTTTGTGATTGACTGACATTATTTCTCGCTTGCATTGGAGATCATTGGTGAATCTGTGGCATACTTTTTCCGGATCCATTTGTTTGACAGGGAAGTCGATTTAGAGAGGGGCGCACTTATGGGAGACGTCCACCTTGCTCTGCTTTCCGGGTTGATGAATACAAGGAGTATTTCTATCTTATGATTTCTTACTCTCTTATTTGTTTACTTCTTGGCAGCATTTGTCATTTCTCTTCCCGTTCTCATTGTTATTTACTTGGATTGGCAGGAGAGAGGGTGCATTTGGCTTCCTTGGACATTTTCAACAAAGCTGGATTTTCATCATTCCTTCACTTGATCTATGTGGAAATAATTTTCATCACCTCGGCATTCATCCTCGGAAACATAAGGTACATTTCTCCTAGGTAAGATCTATCATTTTTCTCAGTATCTAATTGGGGCTGCATTTTCCTTTCATCAAACCCTCATTTCTTAGATCTGTAGGTTTTAGTTTGCGGTGGGATATAAAAATTAAAACCCACTTTGGATTTATTATAGAACCCCTTAGTCTTAATTTTTACAATCATTGGACTCCATTTTCTCACCTAACGCATTGTTTTGCCTCTTAGGGGAAGACGCCCTCCTTGGGAGGAGTGGGTATTTTCAGATCTGCAAACTGGGTATTGCTAGTTTCACCCCCAATCGCCTTATCTTACACCTAGAAATCAATCCGAGTGTCCAATTTCACTTAATTTCACCATTTACCCCTAGATCCAATTTTCCATGCTTAAAACCCTAGTGTAAATTGGGGCTTTTTATGTGGACACTCGAAATCTCTTAGTAACTATGCAAAACTCTAATTAAGTATAATACTAAGACATTTAATCAAGTTCCCCTAGATTATTTGTTTTCTTTCCTCGTTTTAGGGATCTTGGTCATAGGGACGCCTTCTGGGCTTAGTAGTTCCACTGAATTTGAAGTGTTTATATCCTTGACCGGCGTGACATCTGAGTTCTTTCAGAGGTCTTGGATATTGTAGGTCGTGACTTTAGTTGCCTTTCCTCTGTCGTCCTGAATAGGATCACCTCACGGGGCAACTACAAGATTCGTGATAATAGGATAAAAGGACGAAACTATAACCTTCAGGAAAGAAGGGAACATTCGTGGGATACAGTGAGCCTTCAAACGCTTACAGAATATACATCCCATGATCAAGGCCGATCGAAGTCAGTAGGGATATAACCTTTGAAGAAGAAATGGATATACGAAAAGGAAAAGGATCTGATGCGGAGATCAATGATGATGAAGAGATGAGATCATCTCCCCCTCTAGAAGTTAAGAGGGAGTCTGAAGAAAAGAATGAACCAATCAATCCCATTGATCCAATTGAGCCAGTTAATGCTCCCACAGATATGGCAGTAAGCCGAAAAAGACCTAGATGGGCACAACATACATTGCAGGATGTTGAGGGACACAAAGCTCCACATGGAATCCATCGAGAAAGCAAAATACCTCAGAGGTTCTCGAGGTATGTAGCATTGATGAGTCACATCATTGACTTAGAACCTACCACGTACGAAGAAGTATCCAGACACCAAGTTTGGAAGGATTCCATGATGGAGGAGTTCCAATCTATCATGAAGAATGACATATGGGAGGTTGTACCGAGACCTTAGGGGAAGTCAATAGTGACCTCCAAATGGATTTTCAAGATTAAACATGGAGCAGAAGGTAGCGTGGAAAAACACAAGGCCAAATTTGTTGCCAGGGGATTCTCTCAGAAAGAGGGAATTGACTATGATGAAACATTTGCTCCTGTGGATCGATATACTTCCATGAAAATCGTCATTGTTATTGCTTCAGCTATGGGATGAAAGCTGCATTAGAGGGATGTAAAGACCGTCGTCTTCAATGGTATTACCAAGGAAGAAGTTTACATTGAACAACCAAAAGGGTTTATTGTCCATGAGAAAGATTCTCACATATATAAACTGAAAAATGCATTATATGGACTCAAGCAAGCACCTCGTGCTTGGTATGGACGAATAGACAGATACCTGGTAAACTTGGGATTCACCAAAAGTGATGCAGATCCTAATCTTTACTACAAGATTATGGATGATGAGCCACTGATTTTGGTCCTGTATGTGGACGACTTGTTTCTCATAGGAAATGAGAAACTAATTGGATGGTGTAAGAAGAAGCTTGCCTCTAAATTTGAAATGAAGGACCTTGGATTGATGCATTACTTTTTGGGATTAGAAGTAAGGCAGAGGCAGAAGGAAATTTTCCAAAGTCAAGGAAAATACATCATTGATATTTTGAAGAGATTCGGGATGTTGGACTGCAAGTCCATGGCTACCCCAATGGATGCAAATTTCAAGAAACTGAAGGAGTCTACTTCAAATTTTGATATGATTGATCCCACCATGTATCGCTAGTTGATTGGTTCTCAGATGTATCTGACAAACACCAAACCAGATATATGTTTTGCTGTGAATACTCTTAGCCAGTTTATGAGTGATCCGAGGAAGATTCATTGGGTTTCTGCAAAACATGTTCTCAAATACTTACGTGGCACTGTGGGATATGGTCTAAGATATGCTTCAGGATGTGATATGATATTGCAAGGATTTTATGACTCAATATGGGCCATGTGTGTTGCAGATAGGAAGAGTACTTTCGGATGTTGCTTCAATTTGGGCTCTACAGTGATTTCTTGGTGTACCAAGAAGTAGACCTCAGTAGCACTTAGCATCGTAGAGGCCGAGTATATGGTTGCTAGTGCCGCAACTCAAGAAGTAGTATGGCTTCGAAAACTCCTTGCAGGATTGTTTGGTCAGAATCTAAGACCAATTGTAATTTGTTGCGATAATCAAAGTTGTATACAGATGTAAGTGAATCTCGTATTTCACGATAAGCCGAAGCATATAGAGATTCGATATCACTACATTCGTGATATGGTGCAGAAAGGTGCGGTCGAATTGCAGTATGTTCTGATGGATGACCAGACTGCAGTTATTCTTACCAAGCCTCTTCTCAGGACAAAGTTTGAATACTTTCGCAAAAGACTTGGGGTAGAGGAAAATGCATCCCTCGTGGAGAGGGAAAGTCAAGATTGATATCTATGATGCCTTCACACTGGTGCCTCTACTTGTTCTGAATCTCAACCAAGTATGGGACAAATCGCATCGACATTGTGAGACGGGCAGGTAGCAGATGGCTGTGTACATTGATGACCATTATATGTTCGGATTCTCAACTTGGTGTTCTTTGGAGTATTCCCACCAGCTCTTGAGATAATCTGGTAGTAGATGGTTGTGTACACAGGTGGCCTTTGCTCGCCTTGGTTCTCATCTAGGTATGGTCTAGGTATGGGAGAAATACCATCAACATCTTTAAACAGGTAGGACATAGATGGTCGTGTGCACTGGTGACCAATATATGTTCAGATTCTCAATCTGGTGTTCTTTGGAGCATTCCCACCATCTCTTGAGATGAACAGGTAGTAGATGGTTGTGTACACTGGTGACCTCTATTGGTCCTGGTTCTTAACCTAGTGTTTTGGAGGATCCCCACCAGCCCTGGTTCTCAACTTGGTGTAGGAGAATTCCCACCATCACTTGAGATGAACTGATAGTAGATGGTCGTGTGAAGCATGTCCAGGTTCTCAGGTAGAAACGGACTTATAGCATATGAGATGTTGACTGTTTTACTCTCCAACGGATGTGCATAGTTTTAGAGATGATAGAGCTATCGATGGACTGTGTGGATCAGATTTTTTACGACACCTCTCGACGGATAGAGATAGTGTTGACAACCTTTTGTATGTATAGAGATGATCGAGACAGATGAGATGTACAGAAGAGACCTAGATGCTGACGATGACCATATCTAAAGAATACCTTCCTTGTTGAGAGGGAGTGTTGAAAATTTTGCAACTTCAGAAGTTATTCTTATCGTACTTGTATTATATTTCCTTGTACCTCCTACGGGAGATTATACTGATGTATTTACTCATGCAAACCCTAGAAAGAATCAATGTAAACTCCGGGGAAGAAATCCGCAAGAAAATAATAAAATAAAATTATTTTTGTATTTCCCCAAGGTAGGTCAGCCCTAGTCAAAATGTCAAGTCGGCCCCAGTAAATTTTCACTTGGAAAATCAGTATAAATAGGAGGCGCCCCTCATTATTTCATCCACTCACAGCAGGTTCGCTCTAGCTGAAAAGGTGCGCTACTGCAGTCAAGGAGAGTGTTTTTTTGGGGTTGTATCTTAGAGACATTTTCTCTCTCTTTCTTCTTCTCTTTGTTCTCAGGGCCTATTATCTCTATTCGAAGGTTTGCTGGGTTTTTCCTTGATTGGGTTTCATAGGATAAATTCTTGTGTTCTTTGTTTCTGTGCTTTGTCTTTCCTCTAGAGATCTTATTGTTTATTTGCAATTAAGATATACTGCTATAATCTTGTAAAAACTAACATCCATTTCCTTGACGGATCCTAGGTGGATCTTGGTTGATCCCGATTAGATCCATGGATCCTACACATTTGGGTGGCTGATCCGGTAACACAGATTAATAGCTTTGAAATCTACTGGTGAGATTTTGTGTTTCTTGTCCTTTCATATCTGTCCAAGGCATAGGTACATATAACTGGAAGAAATATAGCAAAATGAGACTTTGGTATGACCGGGAGTAGTCAGGTTTTATGTTCCAATGGAGAAAAGTCGGGGAATTGAAGGGCTGGATACACTTTCAAAATCAGAAGGGAAAAAGACGCATTGCTTTTCTTTTTCAAAATGTTATAGAGATGCTAATAAAGAAGAATGCTTCCATTAATCGATGTTCAAATTTTGCAGTGCTAAATTGGGGCAGAGTAATTGTATTGGGAGAGGACGTGTAGATTCAATACCTAACTGCAGTCACTTGCATATTTACCACTTTTATGTGGGGTCATTTTAATAGAATGGGCGAGTCTTGAACAAACAACGAAACTTCATAGTTGTGATTTATGTGAGATTAAAAGTTCAGAACAATATGTTTGCATATTAAGAAACTCCCCAGGACTCCTTCAATAATAAATTCAGCATGACAACGACATATACTCTATGTTACTTAATCTTCCTGTGCAGGATCCAGTATTCACATTTCCATGCATTTGATCTGCCCAAGATCCTCTTGGGACAGGTTTCCAATTTGAAAATGCCAGAGGATTAGCTCTGGATCCATTTTTGGCCTGCCAGAAATGTCAAGCCTGTGGGTCCTCCAAAAGAAACCATTTAAAAAGAATACATAAAAAACTTAAGCTACAAAAAATAATGCAAAGTTTGGGGCTGTAAAATTCTAACTTTTTCCTATAAAATAGCCCCTTTCCCCATTCTAAAACACACAAATCTGAGTTTTTGATAACATCCTACATTTCTGAGTTTGTGACAGCAATTTGGATCAAAATGTATTTGGAGGTTTGAATTTCTGTGTTTTTGGTTCATGGTTTAGATATAAATATGTTGTCCCTCGTATTTGGATCCTGACTTTTCATAAGATCTGGTGGATTCCTTTCCATATCCACATCTGTTGCAATGTGGCTTTTTGCATAGGCTGTGAGCTAAACAGCAATTGAGCTTGTGTACTGGCAAAAACATGCGATTTTTATTTAAATTTTAAATGCATTTCATTGCTACGATGAAATTGTGCTAGCTTGACATACACTTTATATTGATCATTGATTACTGTTGTAAAGCAGGATGCTGGTTTTACAGTATGCTCCAAATGGCACACTTTACGAAAATTTGCATGGTTTGTGTTTTTATGCCCTATGTCTTATGGACATTGCAACCTTCATACTTTTTCTTTTTCTGTTTCCCGAATAGGAGAGCCTCTCACAGTTGTCACTTGTAAGCTCTCTGATGCAGGTGGCGAACAGCTCTCCTGGAGGCAAAGAATGAGGATTGCAGTTGGCACTGCATATGGCTTATCTTACTTGCATCACTCATGCAACCCTCCACTGTTCTTCGATGGGAAGTTTAATTCATCAAACATTTTTCTTACTGAAGATTATGCAGCCAAGGTGCATATTGAAACTTTTCTGATGTGAATTAGCCTTATAGAGTTAGCAGTCATATTGAACCTTTAGTAGTGGTCTTCTGAAAAGCTCTTTCTAGTTTCTGACAGTACCGAAGAGCTCTAAGTTTTGCCAGACGGAAGACAGAAATGAATAATTTGTTTAATTAATGGTTATCAAAGAATAATTGTTGTCTACAGAACTAAAATGTTGATAAGTCAATTATTGGTTTGTTAATAATTTTTTGATGTTTTTCCAAGCTATGAAGAGCGTTTGTGGCCTAAAGGAAACCTTGATTATTATTACTATAGACACAGCTAATTGGGGGGCAGAGCATAGTTTATAGTTTAAAAGCTATGTAGCATGGGAACCGCTCCCTGCATTTAGGAAACTCGTTCCCGAAGTTCCGATGTTCCAAGGAACTTTGGAACTTGTAGGAAACTTTCCCAATCCAATGGGAACCGTTCTGGATGGTTGGGAACTTGATGGGAACTTTTACCCTCTAAAATCGGGAACTTGGGGACTTCTTTTTGCGCGTTTCCTTCATTGGGAACTTCCACGCATTCATGATAGCCATGTTGGTTGTTAACAACATTACTATTTCCTTGCGACCATACATATATATGGTTGACTAGAAAAAAATTCTCTAGAAAACTAAGTTGCAATAAAAGTCTTTTTCGTGCTACCTTGTCGAGTTGGTGCACTGATCTCTATTTAGTGCTCGTGCTAGAGTATTCACTCATCCCTACGCTGAATTGCAGTTATCACTAATCAATAATAAATGTAAATCTATTTTGACTTTTTATATATTATTAAATAAAAGAAAATAAATTTATTTATTTTACTATTTACTTTATGAATAAAACGTAAACTTTTAACTAATTGGAAATGGTTTTAAATCTTAATTTAAAACTAAATTCATATATTACATTTAAATAAAAAATATCTTGATTTTTATTTTATAATAATTTAAATCTGAATAATTATATACCTTTGCGAATACCTTGGCATAGAATGTTTTGTAAACATATAATATTCTAATACATTTTAATCATAGTTGACACAAAACTAAAAACTTACTCTATACATATAGCCACAAATATAGGGACTATAACTTCTAAAAGTCCCCACTTTAGAAAGAGTCTACCTTATATAATACCTTATATAATCAATGACGTGGATGGTAATCTTGATAATATTGCCATTTCCATCTACTAAGAGGTTCTAGTTACAACTGCAATACAAGGGATAAGTTAAGTCTTCCGATTTGTGTTAATGTTTCTTTTTTTCTCTATGTTCCTTCTCCTCATGTTTTTTTAATTATTTTTTTTATATTTTTTTAATATATATTATTGACGTCCCCAACCTGTTGTTTCCTGCAAATTTGGGGGAAACCTCCAGACATATCCGATACTCGTACCAACGTTCCCACGTTCCAGAAACTTGTGCAACATAGTTTAAAAGTTAAAACCTCATAATTAAAATTGCATTCTGGGACTTCATTGATTGAAATCTGATTTGAAGCCATCTAATAATATTAAGAATAATGATCTAATTTACGGTCATGGTCTAGCGAGACACCCAATTGACATCTGAGATCCCCTTGTTTGTGGGACAAAGGAACCCTTCTGTGCAGTGATTTGACTGCTTAGTCTACCCCCATGTTTGTGGGACAAAGGACCCCTCTAGGAGAAGCACCAATTTCAGTTTTACCACCAATAGCAAATGAAAATGCGGCTATAAGAAAAAAGGGGTCCTTACAAGTTCTTACTAATGTAATAGATGATGTGCTCACATATGTCTTCCCTTTGTTGGACTAATACACAACAACTGCAAAGGGCATGGCTGAAATAGAAAGGATTAAATCCTTACTGAAATCAGAAAGGACCCGTTTGGTGCTCACCTTCGTATCTCAGGAGAGTTTTTGCCTTATAACAAAATGCATTTCAGAGCATTTATCTATAACAGCCGACACACTTTAAGCCACAGACAGCACTGTACGGGGGATGCCATTTGCATATTTATTTCTTATACGTTGCGCTTTACAATTTGTGTTTCCAAGCAACGACTGTACAGTGATTTGACTGCTTAGTCTACGGAGGTGTAGACACTCTACCGTACTATAGCAGCAGTCTACTAGTATCTGAATTTCAGTCCTAGGTATAGAAATTGTCCAGACCTTAGTTTGCATATTAATTCCTATTAGATAATAAATTAAATACCCGCTATTTTGCATTAATACAAGAATGTTTACAAAATCACTGTCTTAAGCATTGACGTATGTAATGTCCACATTTCTTCTGATGATTTTATTCAGGGTATATTACTTCTATCCTGCTGTTTCATATATGATGGACTCACCAGATCAACTATAATGCAGGCTGTAGCCAAAATAGGTGTCCAAGGAGATTCTTTAGGCTGCCTATGCTAGATTCAGATTGAGTCGTTGTCCATTGGTTAGCTTAGGTCTTAAAATTTTGGAAGCTAATTAATTTGGATATATCAAAACCAATATGCATTGTTTTTCCCAATGCGGCTTCAAATAGCCCTTCATAGGTCTCAAAATACTCTGGGATTGTGTGCTTAGAGATCAATCCATGCTTAGTGATAGCTTTTCCACCTAAATTGGTCAATTAGATGCATCAAGCCACACAGATTTAGGAAAACTGTAGTGTGTTCTTATAGATTTTCGAACTAATACATGTCACTATTTTCTTGAAATTGATTCTGGAGCGAGAGTTTTCCATAAACTTAGCTGACTTGGTGCTCAAGTAATCTGAATGTGTGCTTGTTGAGTATTGACCTTGCAACTGTCGCTGTTTCTCATTCTAGAAAGAAAAACATGGGCACCATCCCACTTTCCCTCTATACTCATCTATGTTTTACTATACCCATGAATGTTCTAGTAAAATCCCCTATAAAAACAAGGCCAGAAACTTCTCAAAACAGAACAGAGTAGCGACCTGTATCTTGGTTGTGGCATTTCTGCTACAATCTATAGTTTTTTTAATGCCTCTCTATCATGGAAAAGAACTGAGGAACATATTCATTGCATGCCCATGATCATGAGAAGTCCCATGTAAGGAGAAGCACATTTATTCTAGTGTCACAGTGACTGATATTTGAACCCTATATTCATGATTGTCTACAATGTCTCTTATTATTCCTTTTGGTTCCATCTTTCCAACCGCCCTTCCACATTTTGGCACATCCGGACGGTCAACCTAGCCACTTGGTGGATCATCCCCATAACAGATTGATTCCATAGGATACTTCGTTGGAGGCTTCATCACCCTTCTGACATCTTAGTATTCTACTATTCATCATTCCAAGTGGTTTCACTCTATGTATGCGTGTCATTGTTTCTTCTTGCATTTTTATGGTTTGGTTTCATTTATTTTGGGCATCTAATTAATTTTTTTTAAATCCTAAAATCCTAGGAGACAATCTTGCTAATAATTTGGTTCATTATTATTGATTACATTGTCTATTTATTTGCCATTGTGGTCATGGTTATATCTCTTGCTATACAATTATTAAGGTTTAATTATAACTAAAAACCATTTAGCATCAAATTCATGCTGGTTTAAGCTATCTAACCATCATTAGAGTTTCATACCACAATTGTGAAAAATGAATTATTCTTTACAGTTCATTTGGGTACTCCCATTACTTAGTTCCATTTTTGACATAAGGCAACATTGCCTTGTTATGAAGATTACAGGTCTTGGGAAGTCTTCAGGAAGAGGATCTGAGCTAGAGGTGAAATCGTATAATGACAATAATGTACATATCCAGCAAGTGGAGAGTGCAAGAGCTGGTGATGTTTATGCATTTGGCATCCTTCTACTAGAGCTTCTATCTGGCAGAGAAGCTTCAAGTCAAAATGCTTTGACTCTTATTGATTTGGTAATGAAAGTTTCTTAAAATTTTCCTGATATGTGACTGAGTCCTGCTTTCTTCTGTATTACAAAATCTTGCTTTATTTCATGAATGAGTCGTGTCAAAAGACTCATTCTTGAATCCTTTATATGGCAGTACTACGTAGAAAAATTTATCACTTTCTTGTTTGATATGGTTCTCTATGTATGTTCTTTTAGTGTCATTTGATTTGAAGCATATATTTTCTGTCTTCTCTGTTACTCCAATTCAAAGTCTTTTTGTTAACTCTCAGACCAACTGATGGTTTCCTGTAGGCAAAGCAATATCTCCACTGCAACGATAAGATGCCAGATATAACAGATCCTGCCTTGAAGACTGTTGTTGCAGGGGAGTTCAATTCTATATGTGAAATTGCTTGCCGCTGTATTCAGCAAGACACAAAAGCTAGGCCAAACATGGAAGATGTTATTGCGTTACTTGTGCAAGCTCTGGGTATTGGTTTTGAAACTGCTGCACCTATAACAAATCCATTAACATTAAGAGGCCTTGGGGAAATCTTCTAGAAATTCGAGGTTTTTCATTTGGGTTCAGGTACTTTGGTAAATGCTACTCACAAATATATTGAAGGTACATCTTCTAGTGCCAGATTTAAATTTTCATTTTCCTGAAAAATATTGTCCCTGACTTGCCCCGTATTAAGCATTCCAATTGAGGATGCTGGTACCTTGCCAGCCCCCTGTGGATTACCCCCTCTTCCCCAATTTTCCGGATGGATGAACGACAATAGTAACCACCAGCAAAAATACTGGCGGGTAGCCCCAAAGGATTCAATGGGATTTCATTCCCAGACCTCTGTGAACTTTCACATAATAGAATCTACCAATTGAGCTAACCCTTAGGGCTAGTGCCAAATCTAATTGTATTTTAGTCCATCCTTTGCTCTATTAGATAATTTTCTATTTTCATATATAGTTCAGTCCTTCAATGTAAGTACAACTCATTTTCTAATAAGAATTTCTATTCCATCTACAGAAGTGTTGATCGATTAATTCCCTTTAAGAAATTCAAGCATTTAGAGGCGAGCACTAATGTGTCGAAGATTTAGGCTAGAACATACCCTCATTTCATGAATGGTGCATTCTCTTATGGGCAGACATACATGTAAAGGCAAAGTCTCGTCAAATCTGCTTGAAAATTTGTGTGCCACCCATAATTTTTTCTTCTCGCAATATTGTTGACAAAAAGGATATCATGCAGTGAAAGTCCCAAGGACCTCCATAGTGAATAAAAGTTGCTTCCTTGGAGCATCTCCTGCGCTTAAAGTTTCTATGAGGGGGGTGTCCATTCGTTGCCTGGTACAGTGGGATCAGCATTACACACTTGCATTAACCAATTCTTTTTCTAGCAGCCAGTACAACTTTGTAGCAGAAGTAGGCCGTATGCAGTTTGCAGTGTCAAGTTGTGTATACTTGCAACATTTCAGAGTTTACAATTAAGTACTGAGTTCGTTTTTCATTGGATTGTATCTTTGTTCCATTCACAATTGCAAAAATGGGATATTTTCCCCCTTTAGAGCTTGTGTCTATATATGTTGTGCACAAGGACTTGATCAACCATCAATTTAGTTGTATAATCGAGCTGGGCTATTGACCATAAATGGGATTCCTTTTCATTTCGAATATTTGAACGAGTTGGTGGTGGTGGTGCAGGACTCTATATTTGGATCAATTGTAAACTTGGAGGTAATAATAGTTATTAGAATTTAGTGAGGTGAAATTTATAATTGGATTTTAAAGAATATTATGAAAGATTTGTCAATTCTTTTATAATAGACATTGAAAAGGAAAATCAACACATTCACCTAGAAAAGGATTTTTGTTAATTGCTTATTCCTTAATTATTTTTGTACATCTTCCATAATAATGCTATTTTACTACATTTCTAGTTTTGCAATGATTATTAATTTGTACTACTTAGTGTTTCTTCTTTAATTTTCCTTTGTAAATAGATAAACCACTATGATTAAAAAACATGTGACTTGCTGGCGACCTCTTGATTCATTGTTAGAGGATGGGTGCCTAATAAACATTGAGTTATGTTTATGCCTTAACCTTCACAAGCAAAAAATACAAATATTAGTTCCTCCACAATCCTCAATGTTTCCAAGATGTTACTGGTATCACTAGAAAGTTGTTTCACTTATGCCAATGTCTAATTTGTTACCCTTTTCAGATAGTGATTTCTTTGTGGTCTCAACATTATCTCTCTTTAACCAAATGGCTGAATCCAATCAAAATCATGTTCTTTCAAATAATCATTCCACATTTTTGGTTTTCCTCCAATTACATTCTTTATTTCAACATATATATATATATATATANTTGTTGAATCCACTAAAAATATATATTTGGGTTGTAGAATAATGGAAAAAATGAGAAGATAGATCCATGTTTCTATTTTCTATTGTAGGATTTTGAATGAAGCATTAAAGTCATTCATATAGGAATGAACAATTTGTAAGAAAATAAATTATTAAATTTGTGGTTTGACATCTAAATTGATCCTCCAAACATTGTTATTTTACACATGAGGTGATTACAAGGTTTTAAATCAATTTAAGACAATAAAAAAAGTAGCAATTGCACAACACTAAGATTTGTATCCCAGTTTTGATTGTTTTACCTTGGGGTCTCAAGGACAACATCAAGTTTTTAGTTGTATCACTATATAGTATAGGAGACATCATTATCCTTGGCAAGGTTTAGGCCTTAGCCCCCAATAGAGTTTATGCCTAGAAGATGATTGATTCTTATCCATTACAACCAATGTTATCAAAACCAGGCTAGTTATCGAACCGACAGAGCCCAAAATGTGAATTGGACTAGAACCGGAAAAAAATGGTCGACCAAAAAATACATAATATATGTGTGTGTGTGCATACATATGAATCCAAACCAATAATACACAACTATGCAAAGTTTCTCATATATATAGCAAGTACGAGCGCAAATAACCAAAATAACATCGAGTGCAATACATCTCTGAATTTCTGAACCAAAATACATGAATATGGGTCTTTAAATAGCATGAGTAGGGGCTTAGGGTTAAGCTAGCATCTTTAGAATCTAGCTTTTTTTTCAATTTGAAAAATGTGGGTCCTCCGTTGTGGCGGTAAGGTATAGTACGAACCAGCTGGTTTAGTATATTTATGTACGAAACCGTATGGTTCGATGGTTTTGGTTTGGTTCCGTACGGAACTAACCAGTTCACAACCGGTTCGAGACAAAACTGGGGGTTTTCGATTCAAGCACCTAACTGGACTGGTTGGGCTTGTGAACCGGTCAGATCGTTTGGTTTTACCCGTTCTGATAACACGGATCACGACTACATGCCTTCCAAGTAAATTGGGAATTGCTTTATTGTTAACAAAAATAGAACACTTATTCCAACTTACAAAAGTACTAAATTGATCATCCTTCCATTGTAGAACACTTATTCCAACTTACAAAAGTACTAAATTGATCCTCCTTCCATTGTTGTGTTTCCCAAGAGTTGATTATAAGACTTGAAATCAATTAAGAGAATTAAAAAAGTCAATTGCAAAACATTGAGATTTGTATCCCAGATTTGATGGGGTTTCCTTGGGGTCTCAAGGACAACATCAAGTTTTTAGTGGTATTTTTGTGTAGTGTAGGAGACATCACAAACCCTAGCAAGGTTTAGGCCTAAGTTCCCAATAGAGTTCATGGCCTAGAAGATGATTGATTCTTATCCATCTCAACCATATGACTTCCAAGTAAATTGGGAATGGATTTATTGTTAACAAAATTAGAACACTTATTTCGACATACAAAAGTGTTGCCTATGTATAAGAATATTGATGTTCAAAATCCTACCGCCTTGTCATATTAAAATCTTATAGGAATTTTTTTTTTTTTTTATAGAAGCTAACCACATGTAATAAGAAATGATGTTATGATAGGTTTAGAAAATCCAAAATTCTTGCTAGGACCCATGGCAATGTTTTAGAAATTGTGAAAGTCAATGTGATCTTGGGCACATTGAAGATTCTAAATTGGAAATGTTGAAAGAATATTAAATGTAGATGATACAATATTCCATAATCTGACGATGTATAAATCAAATGTAAGAGTTCTAAAATCTTCATCTTCATAAAACTGCCATGGTTTCATGCAAGCTAATTGACATGTCAACCAAGTGGTAGCTAAAATGAAAATTGTAAACATCAAATAAGAAAAGACAAAACATCAAAGCAATGGAAATTGATAACTTAAGCATGTTCAATGCTTCCCCTTGACATTGTCTAAGTACTCATTGATGCCTACAACATAAACATGTACTCCAATTCAATAGTGAATGCATATAAATAATACAATGTTTCAATTCTTGGATTTTAGGTATAACATCCTTTATCCCCTTTATATTTACTTATGCTTTCATGCTTTGTGTATACAAAGTGTTGGATCAAATTTTCTTACTAGATTTCAGATCTACACTAGTCAGTCTCTAGTATGGTGCTAAACAATAAATATGGCACTTTTGAAACTTTTAAATTTTATCTTTGACCAAGAATTATCACCTTAGAATGAAACAAAGTTCTATCTAGCATGATCTTGGGAATACAATGTGGTCTATACAATGACTTAATGCATGACTTAATTCTGGTTACATAACTAGTAGAACTTGTCTTAAAGACTCATAAAGAAAGACCACACAATTAAATTAAAACATGTTTTAGAGATGTCCAAGGTGAAAAGTTGTCATCTATAAAACATACGGTTGATAAATACATATAAACATTATAAGCAAACACAAGTTCTTAAGTATTTAATAGAACTTTTAGAATAGGAGATTGTGGTATCAAGAGACAATTTCATCCCTAGTGTGTTTAGGGATCAAACCATTAAGCACAAATTCATGGCCATTAAAATTTGAATTGTAGATCAATAAGATACAATGATTAATGCTTACAAATAATTATTGATTTAGTAGACTCCATCCTTAACCTAGTCACTAGGGGTTTATGTATCGATTCAACCTTTAGAATATCTCTTATATCTTTTTCCATTATATTTACAACATCCTATGATGTTTTGATGCTTTCATGAAACCAACATTATATATATATTGAAGATAACTGTCAATTCTTGAATATCAATCCCTCGAGGCCTGCTTAATCCCACACAAGGTTTTCTTTAGTTTGCATACATGGGACTCCTTCCCATGATTTACAAACCCCTCGGGTTGTTGTATGTATACTTCTTTCTCAACTTCTCCATTTATAAAGGTAGTCTTCACATCCATCTAATGAACCTTCGATCTTAGAACTGAAGCAAGGGAAATCATATCTCGAATAGTGGTGTACCTAGCCACATGAGCGAATGTCTCATCATAGTCTATGCCTTCTTTATGTGAGAAACCACGAGCCACAAATCTTGCTTTATACTTTTCAGTACTGCCATTAACTGCATGTTTGATTTTGTAAATCCACCTGGAAGTTACTACATGCTTCCCTTTAGGTTTAGGAACCACTTCCCAAACATCATTCTTCATGATATATTTGTTTTCTTCTACCATGGCATCTTTCCATATTTGCTGCTTAGTAGCTTGCTCATAGGTGGAAGGTTTTGAATCACTGATGCGACTCATCTGTGCCACCTATCTTGAATATATTTCATGTCTCTTTCACTCTCTGGATGTGCATGAAGGTACTCCATTCTTTTCTTCCTCTTACATAATGTCTTGACACCAGGCATGTCTCCTCTTAGCAGGAAGTTCATCAAATGATCTTTCAACCAGTTCTAGTGGTTCTTCAGGGTCAAGCAAATCTAAGGACTCATCTAGCTTCTCCCTCTCAACATTTGATTGAGGAGAACCAGAAGTTGGATCCTCCATCATGGGATTCTCATGCTCCTCCATATCCAAATCGCACTAAAGCTCTTTAGAGTGCTTGAAGGAATCCTCTTCATGAAATGCCACATCTCTGCTGACTTCAATGTGTCTTTGTCCTAGAACATATATTCTATAAGCTTTGGAGGATTCACTATATCCAACAAATGTATATTTCTTTCTGAATAGTTCCATCTTTGCCCTCTTCTCTTTTGGTACATGAATGTAGAAAAGACAACTGAAAATATTCAAGTGCCCAATATCTAGTTTTTCACTAGTAAAAACTTTTTCTGGAGTCTTTTCCCCGAGAATAGCATGAGGGCTTCTGTTATGGATATAAACAACGGTGCTGTAGGCTTCTTCCCATAAGGAGGTAGGCATATCTTCATTACACATCATAGCTTTTGCAACCTCACATATTGTTATGTTCTTTCTTTCAACAACCCCATTTTGTTGGGGGTTGTAAGGTACAATAAATTGTATTCTTATCCCTGCATCGTGATAGAAATCATTAAAGTCATGAGACTTAAACTCACCTCCATTATCATATCTCAAGGCACGAATGTGCTTTCCAATATGATTCTCGACCAGTGCTTTGAACTCTTGAAACTTGCTGAAAGTTTCACTCTTTGCCTTCATAAAATAGATCCATGAATTACAAGAGAAGTCATCTATGAAAAGAACATAGCACAGATGGACACTCAAGGATGGTGCTGACATAGGAACACAAACATATGAATGGATCAATTCCAAGATCACTTTGGATTTGTTTGTACTACTTGGAAAACTCTTCTTGATGTTCTTCCCAAGAGCGCAACCTCTACATACACTATCATGCTCAGATTGAAATACACACATACCTTTTACCATCTTATGCAAGTTAGGTAGTGCTTTGAAATGGAGATGACCAAGTCTCCTATGCCACCACTCACAAGGACTGATTGTGTCATGGATCATGGCTTTAATAAACTTTCTAGGAACCTTGTAGAGATCTCCCTCTCTAACTCCAATCATAGCTACAGAATTCAAGTCTGTATTCTTAGGCCATAAGAGTGCTTGATTGTCCATAAACATTACTATGGAACCTTTATATTCTAGAATTGAAACAGATAAGAGGTTCTTCTTCAAACCAGGAACATACAAAATCATTAACATGGAGTACATCTCCTGATTTCAACTAAAAGGAGGTGGATCCAATATCTTTGGATCGAGTAGGTGGTATTGTCTCCAAGCTCCACTTGACATGTGAAATTCTTTTCCTTCAAATCTGTGATAACGCTCCTATATCTAGTCATATGTTTGGATGCACCACTACCCACCATCCATGTCTCAGCACTAGTGGTAATGGATCTAGATAGAGATGAAACAAATAGTACTCCTTCATTGTCTCTTGATCATCAGATGCATTATTTCTTGCAGGTTCATCTTCTGTAGTAGTAAAAGCATGAAATCAACCCTTGAAATTTCCTCTTTGCTTTGATGGGAACTCTCTTGTAAAGTTTTCGTTCTTATTGCAGTTGAAGCATTTGAATTTGAACTTATCAAAGTTATTGGTGTATTCCTTTTCCTTTTGATGAGGGAACTTCTTATAAAAAAATGATTTCTTTCCTCTCTTCATCCTTGCCGTAAGAGAAATGTTCTCTTCTTTGGAGGAAGCAATCTTGCTTTGAATTCACCCTTCTTCTTGTAGGAAATCATGCCATAGTCTTTCAAAGTTTGGTTTCGCTTCTTGACCATTAAAAACGACCAAGAATGTCTTCCATGAGGATGGAAGACCATCAACAACAATTTGAATGAGATCATCATCATCGACAATGACTCTAATGCTCATTATTTGATCTCTTACTTGAGAGATCTTTGTGAAGAAGGAAGCCATAGATTCATCCTTATCCATCTTTAGATTACAAAGCTTGTTCTTTAAGGCTCTCTTTTGACCAAGAGCCTTCTTCTCATAAATATTGGTCAAAGTGTCAAATCACTCCTTTGCAGTCTTCAATGGAGTAATCACCAACATCAAACTGTCTTCCATTGAATCATAAATGATTCTCTTAACTTTGGCTTGATTATTCTTGAAAGTAGTGCCCCCAACGTTAATAGTAGTCTCTTCAACAACATTGGATACATATCCATCCAGATCATACTCTTCTAGGATGTTCAGAATCTTGGACTTCCAAGTATTGAAGTTCAGAGTTCCTTCAAGTCTATCTTCTGGTCTTACTGAAATTGAACACACCATTCCTTAAGTATTATGCTCAATTTATACCACTCAAGATCAATGTAGGCTCAATCTTGACTGCAAAACTTAGCTCTTTCACGCCTTGAGCTTTGATACCATGTTGAAATTTTCGTTGAACTTTGATATTTTAATCTTAATTGAGGAAATACTGAAGTACTTGAAATCAGTGAACAATCATAAGCATAAGCATTCACACATGAGACACATAATTTACCCTAGGGAAACCCTCTGCAACATGAGGGAGAAAACCCCAGCAAATATTCTTTGTTATCTATCATAACACTTAGTCATTCTTGAGTCCAATTCAAGAATCTATTCCAAGTTTCTTGAGTCCAACTCAGGCTCCCTAAGGAACTACCTCGACACATGAGGCCCAATCATGGCGCACAAGATTGGCTTAGAGAATGACTCATGATGTTGTAACTTTAACATCACCTTAAATATTTTAATTAAAATAACAACCTTAGTGAAATTAATTAAATACAACTCAATATTGCTTCCAAATTATAAGATCAGTCGAAATGCATCACAACTAAAAAATGACTGTGCAAAAGTGATCCTAACAATGAAAAATGATAAATGGACCTGGTCAGGTGACTTACTAAAAATAGATGCTCCATCTAAGAACATTGGAGACCAAACTGGAAGTTAAAAATGACATTTAAAAGCGTCAAATAACTCCTTTAAACCATTTGAGCTCACTAATAACATCAAATTACCTCTCTGAGGAGGCTGACACAAACCCATAAAGTCAGCTCCAACTACAAAGCAAGAGAACCTGGAAAATGTGGACATTACAGTCCTCCCTTACCAAAGATTGCTTGTCATCAAGCAATGCCAACATAACCCCAAATTCAAAAGGTTCTACCAGATTGAAACCAAGAACAATCCCAAGATCCCAAGTTAATCTAGGAGATCTGTTTACTAACCTCTTAAAGAACAGGCTTGCAGGGTACCAATACAGGAGACCTATTGAAAACTACCAATAAGAAGAGGAATCAAATAATACAAGAACTCAGTCAACTCCTTAGAGAATTGATCTTCTAAGAAACCAATCCAAGGCGCGATAGGCATAAGCCGAAGAAATTCAACATTGGCTCTTTCATTCCCAACATCTACTGGACTACAAACCAATGTGATCCTAGGGTTCCAAGTTAATCTTACAAAGGAACCACCACATTGACGCTTGCCACTTTGATCATAATTGTCTTACCATCATTCCCATACTGC
Organism: Pseudotsuga menziesii; assembly: GCA_001517045.1. Taxonomy (NCBI): domain Eukaryota; kingdom Viridiplantae; phylum Streptophyta; class Pinopsida; order Pinales; family Pinaceae; genus Pseudotsuga; species Pseudotsuga menziesii. Next base: position 78,189 of record LPNX010202096.1, read on the forward strand.
ACTCTCCTCTCCTGGAACCTTGAAAAGTAATCATCATTAAATCCCACACTAAAACACCTAAAAGGATTGCAATCCACACCCAAGGGACATGTCTCGCCAAGGCATCTCAGTGAATTCCAATGCTGCAATCTCTTTGCTAGACTCAATCCTCGGAAAAGTACAAGAAAACTTCACAATCATAACATGTTAGAATTTCATAACTTTAGCAATATCATTTCATTATTTATTTCATCCCACAATCATAACATTGTTTTATTTCCAATGTAAGTAAAAACAAGGATCATTGAAAGATAGTCACGCATAAGAGACACAAATATTTATCTTGGGAAACCCAAATGGGAGAAAACCCAACGAAAATTTCTAAGAAGAAATAATCAATCCAATGCAAGAACAATACCAATCATGAAGATTAAACCTTAGCACAAGAATGTGTCATCTTCCACAAGAAACCCGAGAGAGATAATATAATAAGATAACCCCAAAATTTGGTTCACTTGATCTTCACTTGTCCTCTTTGATAAATGCACACCACTTGAGAGAGAAATGCATGTTGTATGCTCAAAATGAAATGTGGAACCACTTTATTTATATTCTTGTTTTCACTAGAAGTTTCCACAATTAGGTTGACTTGTATTTATTCTTTATTCTTTGTTTTACTTTTGTTTATCTTCCAAGCTAACTTGTCATTTTTTGTTCTTTTAGAGTCAATTACCCCTTTCATTAGGGTAGATGTTCTATTCATTGATTTCCACTTTATTTTTTACTTCTTAAGAATATTTTTCGATGCCACATTAACATCAACACTCCCTCTTAGCAAGGAATATATTCTTCTTGAACATTGCTTGTCGTCTGGAGGTTCTTCTTTGACGCTCTTTAGGACTTCTTCAATGGATTGTATTGACTTCTTTGGACATTTATTCATCATATTGATGTCTCATCACATGTTGTCACATTCTTATCCAAGAGCTCTAATGTTGACATGACCATACTCAAAGAAGTCCCAGACACTTCTTAGATCCAATTGTCAACTTCAACATTAGATTAGCCTTTGTCTAATATACAAGAAGATACAATTTTCTTGTAACATAGACAAGTCATGCCACTCTATAAAGAATAGATCATTACTGCTAAGGATCACCCTCGCACATTGAGTACACAATGTGACCTCTATCCCATCAATCCAGTCCACATGATTGGACTAGGCTAAGCATCTGAGCCCTCTACTAATTAGTTCACATGACTAGTTAGGGACAAAACTCATGAAATCATCAACAGTTCCTCTCAACTAGGGAGGAATCGTCATGCACAGCAAGATTTGAACCCAAAATTCAACGCCATCCGACGAAATTGAACCCATCGTCGGATTTCACCTTGGTAATTATGATATATTTTGTTTTTTAAAAATTTCTCCAATTTGCATCGGATATTCGACGGTCGTCAGTAATTCGACGACTGTATTCAGATATCTGATGACAATTGTCATATTCCAGACGACAAAATTACAACTATCAAAATCTTAATTTCATCGGATAATCAACGAGAGTTTATTTTTAGAAACTATATGATAGGAATATTTTTGACATGTTTTCTATACAAGCGTCGGTTTGCAGAAGTTATAATCTGCGCACTGACTGTTTTATATACAAAAAACCACAATTATTTCAATTGTTACTATGATTTAAAATAGTGAAGTATGGACCTTGATTTTTTAAGATCGGTAATCATCAGTCAAGCTTGGTATTGGAAAATGTCAGAACATAGCAATATTCTTGATCGACGCGATCAAAATCGTGAATTGCTTGCTAGATTGTGGGATGGACTGAAAAGGAAGGGTGATGGGAAATGTTATTGTCCACGTAGTTAATGCAAGGAATTTAAAAGGAGAAGAATAAAGATTGCAACATACAAAAGACATTGTAGGGAATATGGGCATGCTGAGAGGGGACATGACTATCGTCAATTTGTAAGTTTTTCATTATAATGTCTTTATATTGATTGGTTTTGTAAATGTATGTGTCATTTTAATATTTCTTATATTAACTAATATCTCTTGATGGTTCCATGTAATTATAAAGGAAAGACATCCTACGACATATCTCCCAGAGGATGTGCTTTCAAAACAAGCATTGATGGACCATGAAGCTATGAATAATGAAGAACAAGTTAATGATCATATTGAAGAAGATGATCATACTGATGACATAGTTGAAGATGATAGTACAAATACATTGATCCATGATACATTTAATGATAGAATGGATGATGATTATCATCATCATGAAAATGATGACTTTGATGATGTTCATGATTTACCTCTTCTTGAGAAGGCATACTAACCCCTTTATGAAGGCTCCAACACAAATCTTCTTTCTACTATATTGTTGATAATGAACTTGAAGGTTATGAATGGTCTTTCAAACAAATCAGTCGCACATATGTTAAGGTATGTAATATATTCCATCACATACATGTGATTGTGATAAAGGTTATCTATGATCCTATGATAATTTCATTGTTAATTCACAAGTAAAATTAATACGGATGAAACATAGTTTCATTAATATTATTTATATATTATATTAACTAGTTTTATACTTTAATTTGTTGTAGCTTGATAGCTTAATTTTTGTTACCATCACCAAATATTTTACCTCACACATATCGATATTTATCTATCATCATGAAAGAAATCGAAATGCAGTATCAAGTAATTGATGCATGCCTCGATGACCATATCATATATTATAAACAACATGAATTTGGAACAAAATGTCCAGAATATCATATCAGTATATATTGAACATATCAAGTAACAAAAAAGGTTCCTTGCAAGGTTCTACATTATATTCTCATTATTCCATGTTTTCAACGACTGTTCAGGTGCAAACTTACATAGCAGAATTTATGGATTACCTTGCACATAATATAATTCAAGATGACATTCTTCGAATGCATGCAGATGGTTTTGCATTTAGAGATATGGAGGAAAAATGGATACACTTTAAAAAAGAACCTAGGGATGTTAGGCTTTCTTTGACAATAGATGGTGTCATTCCATAGGTAGAGAAGAGATCTATTTACTCGGTGTGGCCTATTTTTGTTATCAACAATAACATTCCTCCATGATTGTCAATACAGAGGGAGCACATAATGTTGGCAATGATTATTCTAGGTATGTGTCTACAACATTTCTTTTTAATATAGTGGCATCTCACTTGTCATATTTTGTTGCATAATGTCATATATTTTTTGTCTTTTACTCTTGTGTATTATTTATATATCTTAATGGTTGTAATAATTATATATTTTATATGTTTAAATAAATCAGGTAAGTACCAAGTTAAATATATGAATGTATATATCGAGTCTCTTATTGACGAACTACTAAAGCTATGGAATGAAATCACTATGTCTGATGTATGTAGACCAATACGACAAAGGAAATTTCAATTCCATGCAATGCTTGTATGGACAACACTTGATGCCCCAGGGTTAACCCATTTTTGCGGTATGTAATTATAATGTCGACTTTAATAGTATTTAATTTTATGAAGTTGATATATTATGCATGCATGTTTTTTCAAATAATCCATTCATTTTATATAATTATAATTGACAATGTCAATCCATCGACTCTTTATGTAGGTATTCAAACGAAGGAAAAAATTGCATGTCCATTTTGTGGTCCTAAGATCAAATATCGTCGTTCAAAAAGTTTACGAAAAGAGGTGTTTGATAAGTATAGGCACTTCCTCTCTAATAATCATACGTATCGAACTACTGATAAGCATCTATTCAATCAGAAGCAAGAGACTGCATTAAAACCACAGAGAATGACACCTCATATATGGAAGTTGCAATATAACAGACATCATCAAGGTACATACAAATCAAATTGTCTATCTAACATCATATATGAAATGTTTTTAATCTTTTTTTATTGCGTGTTGTTTACTATAATTGACATTGATTTCAGTAAATTATTTAAACCGTGATTCATAATGGTTGTCATGATCATGAAAGAATTAATGGGATTCCATGAGGAATGAAAAATTATCCTAAATAATTCATTAGGTTTCCATACTATGAGCACCTACAAATTGCCCATCTATTTGATACAATGCATATTGGAAAGAATGTGGCTGAAACATTATGATGAATATTGGATCTAAGGAGCAACAAAGAAAAAATTGTAAAAACTTTCAATGATATTAAGGAAGCCAATCATGCAATGAAAGATGTCATTCAATTACATAACAACAGAGACCAAATTAATATAAACTCACTTCCATGGTTGTTAACGGAGCAACAAAACAATTTTGTAAAAGAAGTCATACAAAAAAATAATTTTCCCACAGGATTTTGGTCGAACATGAACAATATCATAACCAATAAAGGTGATTTTGTGGGGGTAAAAATGCATGATTGGCATGTCTTCATCAAGGTAACTATATATATATATATATATATATATATTGCTATATTTTTTTTATTCTCATGCATATTATTGTTGGTATTTTTTTGTCTACTTTTTGAAAAAAAATAATGAAACAATTTTCATATTGTTACAGTATGTTCTACCTCTATCTCTCCTTGACAAATTTGACAACAATGTCAAGCAAGTTATATATGATAATGGAAAATACATGAGGTATGTGGTGATATCTTCCATGTATTTGTTTAATTCATGTTAGAACTATATTTGATATTTATTTTTATAATTGTTCTATAAAATAATCTTTTTTTGTGTGTTAAATCTCATGATTTGTTTGCATCACTTGTAGATGGTTGTCATTTAAAGAAATCTATAAAGAAGATATAAAGTTTTGGAGGATAAAAGTTATGCGTTTGATGTGTGAAATGAAAACGCATCTACTTTCGGCATTTTTTAATGCACAAGAACACTACCTCATACACCAAGTTGAGAAGATTGAATTGTGTGGACGCGTACCCTCAAAGTCCAAGTGGATGGTTGAGAGGAAACTTGAAGTTTTTGAAGGGATTGGTTAGACAACAAGCCTGCCCGGAGGGTTCTATGATGGAGGGATATATGGTATACCAGAACATGATGTATATTATTGAATACCTTCTTATATTAGCACCAAAGATCAATTTAGGTCACATTTGTGATCCAGACTCCACTAACAATTTCAAAGGGGAGTACCTCATTAGGAAAGGTAGATCGATGAAGGTGAAAGGTAATTATTAGATAGTGGAGATTAATTATGTTACATTTGATTGTTTCTTTTTTTATGTATATATCATATTTATTTCATTTTTAATATTCAATATGCATCAATTAAAAGTGTATACCTGCATGTTAAGCGAATATACATTTGTAATTAATTGTAGTTTTACTTTCATGAAGCAGTTGGTCGTGAGTGGGATGCACTTCATTTATACATACCAAACAATCTTGATTGGATGAAGGTATGGATTGAACGACGTGAACAATATGGTCATGGAATATCATGGGAAGGTGTGGCTTCATTGGTTAAAGAAACACATAGTAATGGAGATACCAATCTTGCATAAATGGAGCACATGCTTTAAAAGATAATAAGGAAAGCATATTAATTATCCATACTATTAATTTGTTTTCAAATATATTGATGTACACTTTTATTTCTTTCCCGACATAGCATAAAAATGCACTTAATCATGATCATTTCAAGATGTAACATTTATGTGTATGGCTTGTTGCAGGTAAACTACCATAAGGCTATGTGGTGCAATTGTCATAAATTTCGCATCAAAAAGTTGTATGGAATGAAGAAAACTTATGATTGTGCGATAACTGTAGTCTTTGAGGTGACAAATGTTTCCTCTAGAAGTGACAAACACCAAGAAATATCAGAAAATCAATAATATGGGTATTTGGAATATATTATTCAGTATGATTTTAAATCCTTCAAATTAGTTATGTTCATTGTCAAATGGTATATGTTACGATTGAATCAATGTGATCCCGATAAAACTATTATTGAACATGATAATGGATTTACCATGGTTAATACAAGGCTATTTGATCCAGGAACGAAGCCCTATGTTCTTCCAAGCCAATGTGAACATGTATTTTACTTTGAGGTTCTAGGTAGAGGGGGCTAGTCATTTTTTGAGAGACACAATCCAATGGGAATGTTGGTAAAGTATAATGTGGAGGATGATAATTAAGAGAGTCTTGAAGAAGAAGACAATGTTGAGGATGATAAACATGAGTTAGAGCATCATGTTCCAGAGGAAGACGACGAATAATTAGTTGAATCAAATGATGTAGCAGACAATGTCCATGAAGACGATATTGACGATGACATGATGATCGAAACTGACATCGACGGCGATGATAAAATGGCCAATCCTTACAATATTGAATTTGGATAAGATGCTACAGATGACGACTTGGATGAAGAAGATCATGATGAAGTCCATTGAATTGTATGAGGTATGCCTTAATATATATGATCTTCTTTATATGTTAGGTATTTTAAGTTTTTTTTGTCATTTTCTTGTATATTGGAATATGCTATAAGAGACATTGCTTCTTAATTAGTATGTCAAAAAACACATGAATAATTTCTTTTTTGTACATAGATTTTGTTGGGTTATGGGGAATTGAGAGTGACATGGGGGGGGAGGGGGTAGGGGGGTGGATGGATTAATGAGGATGATGAAAATTTCAATACTAAACTAAATGACATTTCTATTGAATTAAATCTATGGTATCTCAATAAGAAAATAGATTACAATTAATCCACTCACAATTCCAAGCAATCTTGCAATGGCATGATAGATAATCAGAATATGGATCCATAAATAAAAGAGAAAAAGATCCAATCCAACAAACAAGGTTCTTTAAAAAAATCCAAACAATGAACTATAAAAGAGATCTGCTAATCAACCTTGCTGAAAAAAGTGGAAAAAATGTAGTTGAAAACAAACCCCAAAAATAACCTTAAAGGCGACAAGTAATAGGATTTTTTGATATCTTCTTTTCCTACAATGTCTAAAAGGAGAAGTAATCAACCACTACAATAAGCAATAAGGAAACAAACATTAAAAACGAAACCATAAAAAAACCCAAAGAAAAAAAACAAATTGAACAAGGTAAGGACAAAAGAAGAACTGATTGTAGAATTTGTAAAAATTAGGGTTTTGAAACATGTTGCATCTTTCAAATAAAAAGAAGTGTCCTAGGTCGCAAGATTTGGATAAAAAGGAACGACTCAAAACCTAAAATAGCTGGAAAATGGTGACACTGCTTTCGGTCATGGAAAAAAATAGGTGGGTTTCATCCAAGGACCCTACTTGCGACTCAACAACAGTAAATAACAAGCAAACACAACTATATTCAAGCAAAAAAAAACTCAACAAAGGAGTTGGAAATTATGGTCTCACACAACCAAGGGAGGATTACATATCCATCCCTAATATTGTTGCAAAAATTTGTATGATGTGACTTCTAAACCATGTGTGCCAAAAGTACCCATCAAGGGGTTGTGTAATCCTTTGTATCAGATTTAAAAGAGGAAAAAATAACAAAAACAACCAAAACTAAACCAAATAAAAGATCAACATTCTTGAAATTGTTATACACATAGAGATCACCAAGATAACATGTAGAGAATACAATAATGGATTTTCATTATCATGACAAATAATAGTACATAAATATGCACCTTCACACAATGAAGAGGAAATGGGGCCTCTGCAGTTGTCCAAAGTAAGGTATGTGTGTCTCCTTTGTGACCTCTCAATCTTTAGCCAATCGTTACAATGTTGATCTACTCAATGGTGAAGTAGAAAGTAGGTAGTGGTCTCCTTCTAGTTCAGGGATAATTTTGGGAGCATAACGATATGAGTGTGATAGGGAAATTGTGTATGAAATAGTGACCTTGAGGGATTTTTTATAGGAACAAGAGTGGTAAAGAGAAGGATCTAGAACCAATGTGAACATTCTCCATTGTCATTGATTTCTTAGTGGAGAGATTAGGTTTTTGAGTCCTAGATCCATAAGTAATTTGGGACCACATCAAGGTATGTGTCCAATTTCAACTGCTTCTTCATTAAGGAAGAGAGACTTAACAAATTGTTTGATGAATCAATTTTGGGACTAGGTTGCACTTATCAGGGGAAAAGTTGATACCTAGGTCAGTGATTTTGAGGGAAACGCAATGACCCCATTCTAGGGTGGTCAATTTATGGTTTGAATTTGATTTTTTGGAATTTTATTACTTGCTGAGGGAATATGGATGAAATGAGATGGAAAAATAGTGCTAATAAGTACAAATGAAGATAATATATAAGGATGATGAAGTTGATGACATGGAAGGTGAGAAAAGTTTGGTTGTTAACAATTTTTAATGGCTAATTTTTTCTCATTTCTCTATCCAGTCTACTTTTTCTTTTCTAATATACAACTTTGTTTATTTCCCCTAATGATGGTTGGAATTCCCACTCAAAACTTTGGAAATTTCTAAACTCCTACACAATGTTTCTCCAGAAAATCCAACAGAATCAAAACAATAGTTTCCAGCAAGAGAGTTCAAAGTTTGATAAACATGAAAGCAATGTGAAAATCAATCATGGAATCGATCTAGTTTTGACTTCTCAGCTTTGATTGATTACCATCAAGTCCAATCTCAATAATTTAAGGAACCACTTCTCTTCCATATGTCCTAACACATTTTTAATCCACCCCTCTTCTATATCTTGGACTCCCCATATGCTATTAAGTTCCTTTGATGTCATTAAGTTAGTAAATGGGACTATAAATTACCGTATAAGTCATATTAGAAATATGGGAGTTCTTTCTCAAATTGACAATGTGGGAAAATACATTTTTCATTAACATATGGATGAATTTACATTGGAAATTTTGGTGTTTTAATTGGAAGCACATTTGCTTTAAAGGAAAAGAGGGGGTTCAAATTCCTTCTAGATTTTGAAGTAGAAGAACATCTTGGAAACAAAGTAATCAAATGAGGAAGGTCCCAAAGACACAATGAATATGTAAATTTTTTTATGCCCTTCTATTATGATACCTTCTAATATGCATTGACTGAATCGACTATGTATTACAATATAAATAAAATGGTTGAAATAGTTTCTAAACAAGTTTGAAAAACTAACAAGCTAAAATAATTTTTATGAGAATTGCCTTCATTTCAAGGTTACCAACAAGCCAATAAATGAATTTTTATTGATGTGAATCTACATGTCAAATCAAAGAATTTTCAAGGAAATGAGATATCTGTATTTAGGTTTTCATAGGTACAAGTTGATGCTTCATAGTTTGAATGGAATCTTGAGCGATAATTTTGAATATCAATGCATGTTTTGAGAAACACACCCATGTCCATATTTAGGAGTATAAAACCTATCAACCTCTCTATAGAAGGGGTGATAGGTGAAGGGGGGGTCATCCTTGATCCCAAAGGAAATAAAGAAGCAAGTTTCGAATGGGGTCTAGGTGGAGCTAGCAAGTTATGAATCAGGTTGAGGCACTCACTCTATACCAAGGGATTAAAATTCTTGATTCAAGGTGAATTTGGAAACCAATTGTCATTGGAGACTCAAGAATAGTTATAATACTCATGCACAATCCCCCCACTCTATTTGATAAAAAAAATTAATAACACTCATCCTGAGAGTCCAAAAAGATGCAAGTTTCTCTAATTATACAAAGTGTTTTCATGTCCTAAGAGATTAAAATTGTCAATATGACCATTTATCTAATGAAGCCTCTTGAATATAAGGTGGAATACTAAGAACATAGAGGGGTTGTCATTTTACTTGATTCCTTAATTTTTGCATGAATGAATTATTCAAACGTTTGCATGTCATTCACAAACCATGCTAAGTGGTAGGACAAAATTATATGGAAGGATGAAAACCAAAACCCATCACTAATATACAAACAAGGAACTTATAGCACGCATCTAATTGTCATGGATCCTTTGGGAAATGAAAGGTCTTCTACAATCTCTACTCAATATTGAACTAATGCTTGTGTTCCTGGTGTCACCTACACACAAAAAAACACATTGACAATACAATAATAATTAACACTCTTATGTTTAAGGTTCTTGGTTTCTAATAACCAAACAAGCATGTGTTTTTTAAAGTGAAGCACCAAAGTCAAGCGTGTGTTTTATAAAGTTAAGTACCAAAGTCAATTTTAATGGACAAGATGATTCAACACTCAGTTGCAAGTCGGGGCTATTTTATGGTCAAATGCTCTACCCTTGGAATTACCCTTATGGATCCCAACTACTTGTTGGGTGTGTGATGTATAAAGGATAGAGTTTAATGTAGATATATGTGTTTATTCCCATAGAGCCTAGCAAGACTCTATTTTTTGGTGGATTCATATCTTCGCAATAATTTTATATCACTTAATATTGTGATGACATGTTGGTGATGGGACCTAGTCTATGTGATGAGAATGCACATATTACACAACATATTATCCCTTAAGTGTATTTTTAATATTTGGCATGAGTTTGGAACACTTATATAGTTCCTTGTAAAAATGGATGGAATTACTAGTACCATTTATCATTTTTGTATCATTCCAGTATGGTTTGGAGTTGTCATATGACCATCTTGTGGGAGACATTTCTCTTTGATTGAGCATTGTTGAGGAGACCATATTATTATTCCCCTTTCTCATGATGTTATGATTTCTACTTTCACCGAGTTGTTGCATAGTGGGTTCACCTCTTCATCTTAGTTGTTTTTGTCCTCATGGTGGGGTGTTTTCCTACAAGCGTCCCTTTCTCACACTTACATTTCATTACTTCCCCATCATTTTGTCTAGGTATCATCCATTATTTGATCACATTTAACTTTATTCCTAGACATAAAACACATTATGCCCATATTTCACCACATTTCCATTCCTAGAGGGTGCACAAGTCATTTCACCTATATCCATATAGTTTCCCCTTCATAATTAACTTTTTAGTTATCACATTTCACCATTTCACCTAATTCATGTGTGAGCATGTCAAAATGGTTTGGGATATTTTATTGTTGATTAATTGAGCCAAAATCCTTAGGTTGAGTACTACCTTATTGTCCTACATTATTCATGGGTTATAAACCTTAATTAAGGCCTCATTCCATAAGTTGCAATTAAAAAAGGAAAAAAAAAACACTACAAAATGCAATTTGTGTCTAGGTGGTAAAACACTTGAGGGTAGCACCCCCTTTTGTTTCACATGTTGAGGAAACTCTAAGTTAAAATAATAATGATAAAAATTATATATTTTTATACTAGTTTCCCATCTCACCAATTCGTTGGGATATTCTAGCCTCTTCCTTGTTCACACAAGCCACCTCATTTGACTAGGCTTTGGCCTTATCTATTCACACATATTTATATGGATTTGGTTGAGTTTGCATGTTGTTTGAAGGTTGGATATGCATGCTCCCTTTTTCCCTCTTATCCATTCAACTTCAACTTACCCTTGTCCCATTGACAAATTCTTCTAGGCAGTGGCTTTAGTAGAGGGCCTACTTACATCTTTCAATGGTCTTGTTCACACTTTTTTTCTACTTCGTTGAAGGTTAAAGTGGTTAAAAACTAGTTTTCCCTACCTTTGGAAATGCTTGCACATTTTCCTAGGGTGCACTATACCTTGTGGGGAATATTTTATGGTTAATCACTTGGTCAAAGTAAACATAATTCACATCTTCCTACATTATGCTATTTTGAGATGGTAGTTGAGCCTTGGAAACCACATATTGGAACACACTTTCTATTTCCTAAGGAATCTTGAAGGGTGCACTCCTCATAGAGATTATTTTATTGCTTGTTTGAGGATAGTCAAAACCAATTTGACCAATTTTCCTAGAGTATCCATCTTGTTCAAGAATATTTTAATATTTCTTGGATAAGATCCTTTTGGGTATATTGCACCCTAATCTCTTAGAGCTCTCACGTGGAGATTTGTATGTGGCATAACCACTAATATTTGAACATTTGTTTGACTTGATCTTTTAATTTAGTTGAGGGGTAATGGTATTTTATGTTTTTTATTATTATAATAGATCTAGGGTCTTGGTAGAGATATTATTATTTTATTGTGGTGTTTGCTAGGCCAAAACTCTATAAAAGTAAGCACGTCATATTGTAATAGTTGTGGAAGGAATGAGAATTTAACTCTTGGTTCTAGTAATTTATATCTTGATTGAGACGATTTGATGGTTTTTATCATGCACCCTAGTAGATGATTAAGTTTCTACATGATTTATGTTGTTGACATCATAATTGGAATGTGGTTGTGAGGCGTTAAAACTAATAACATTCTTCCATTTTACTTGTGTTTTTCATTTTTGATGAGTTGCATGAATGTATTTCTATATATGTATGGTTATATGAGTATATAGTTCATTTTTTATTAGTGTAAAAGATTATAAACATAGGATTATCTACATTAGTAAATACCCATTTGCATATTTCTGAAGTATAGGATAGCAATGATATAGTAAATATGCTTGCACTTTGTAATGTTATTTCTACCCATATCTTCATTAGGACAACCTCTCATTGAGATTCATTAGACCCTATATGCCAATATAAATAGAGGCAATGGTATTATCTTTTGACCACCATAAATTTTTTCAATAAATACTTTATTTTGTTCAAAATCTGTAAGCAATGATATCTTAAATACATGTTAAAACCAATAATGATATATGATGACTAGGAAGAATTCCAACCAACTTAAAACCTATGTAAATGATACCATGGTGAGGAAGTTTTTGGTTCAAGTTGTTACTATGTGGAAGTAGTATATGATGTATAAGGAAATCATTATCCACACAAATCACCAGACACTGTAGTATTTGCAAGCCCAGAGTAAGCTGCAACAAATTAGACATTACTAGTGGATGGGGTTTTTGAAAAAGTTTCATCTAGTCATCATAGAAGGAAAGCACTAATAATTTTGTAGGCCTGCTTTTAAGGACACCCACATGCAAGATTACAAATTTGGGATATCTTATGCACATGGAACCTGTTAGAATAATCAACCCATAGTTAGCTACCTTAGACATTAATTAATCCAATTTTTGTCTTATTTGTCTAGTTTCCATATTCCACCTTATGCAGGTTGTCCTCCACATGTCCAAAGTGGTCAAACTTGCTAAAATTGAGTCATGGAGAGCTTGGGAAACCACTTGGAATCAAATCTGCTTTATTCCTAGCCTTCCTAGCACATGTCTACTTTTTCTGCTTTATTGCCTGCTTTTGCTGAGTTTTAAGGCAATTGGGAAAGTTTGACTAGGTGAAGTTAACTTGTTTTTTGCCCTCATCATCCTCCACTCTTTTCTCCTAATAAAATCATGTATGAGTTGTCCTTCCATCATCTATTATCTTGCCTAATTGATTTTTCCAATTCGTGAGCTCCTAGACAGATTTGGAAATTGCTTTATGCACCTATGGGGGATTTGCTTAGATTTAGTAAGCCTGCTTTTGACCAAATTCGAATGGCATCCTTATGCATTAGAATATCTCATGTAATTATTTATTGTGGTAGCGTATGACTTCACAGGTTTGGATGTTGTACACTTATTCAATACAGATTAGTGTTCTGCTCCATATTCAGTCTCCTTTGTGTGTAATTTGCATGTGTAATTGGCAATTTTTGTGAGTGTAATTGTTCTAACACCTGGGTTCAATTTCCACATGGTATTAGAGCCTTTTTAGATCGATTTATCTCCTTCCAATTTGTTATTGCAGGTTCAACATCATTGACTGGGAGCATTCTGCTGACTGAAGGGACAATTTCTGAGCTATGGATCAATATCAGAAGATCATCTTGACTCCATTTAAATTATTTCAATGGAAAGCAGAGATGGAGATACTTTTGAGAGAGAAAGGCCTCTACAGAGTGACTATGGCAACAGAAGCAGATCCCAATGCAACTACAGAGAAAATTAAATGGCACAACAGGAGGGATGAGGCCTATGGTCTCCTGTGTCTGAGCATATCCAGAGACCTCCTTTTCCATCTTGATGGATTAACATTACCAAATGAAGTATGGGAGAAGCTTGTTGATATTTTTGGTAAGACAGATGAGATGAGGGGACATCAAATTGAAAATGAATTGATCTCCCTGAGTCCCAATAGCTTTGAATCCCTGCAACTCTACTTTTCCAAGTTCAAAGCCCTTGTCTTGCAGCTAAAACAATGTGGGATCTAAAAGAAGGAGGATCAATTGGTTTTGGCCATACTCTTAAAGCTTGGCCCTGACTATTCAGTGTTTGTCTCGACCTTCCATGCCACAAATTTGACAGCTTGATCCTGAAAAATGCCTAGCCTTGCAGATTTCATGGAATCTCTCACACAAGAACAAGATAAATTGGTGATGATGGACACCATCAAACCTTCCAAAGACCAAGCTCTAGTTGCTGGAGATTTGAGGGTGGATTCAAAAGGTAAGAAGAAAGCTAAGAATCCACCTGAGCAAAAGAGAGACAAGAAAAAGTCTCCAGAGGAGCCCCAAAGCTCCAAGAAGAACCCCTAGAAGAAGAAGAACAAAGGAGAAATGAGCAAATGAGCATACTACAGTAAGGGCAATCATCCTGAAAGCTTCTGCATGAAGAAGCAAATTGACATGCTGACCCAAATCCTGGAGAAGAATGGCATCTCCCTTCCTGACAGCTTAAAGAAGAGGGAAGGAGGATCAAATTCAGAAGACAGAGAGAGAGTTCATGCATTGGTTGTTGGCACATCAAGCTCACCTAGTTTCATCATTGATTCTGGAGCTTCAAGACATATGGTTTCGACCAAGGAGGCATTCAGCTCACTTGACATGTTGAAAGGTCCACCAATTATACTGGGAGATGACTCTCTCATTGAAAGTTTGGGCAAAGGGAGGATTGATATTGACCATGGTAAGTTCAGCAATGTATTGTATGTTCTAGGTCTTGCCTCTAACCTCTTATCAGTGTATCATATGACCCCACACAGGGTCTCCAAAGAAGGTCATATTCTCCCCTGATGAAGTTGAGATCACAGAGATCTCAAGTGGTAAATTCATTGCAAAAGGAGTTATAAATCACACTTTGAAGGTATACATGTTCTCACACTTCCTACCCTACTCAAACCCCTCTGCTCTTCTAATTCATGCAAATGAGGAAAGCAAGCCTTGGCATGAAATATTTGGCCACCTTAATTACAAGTATCTTTTCGATCTTAGTGAAAAATAAATGGTCATAGGGTTACCAAAGATTAAGTTTTCCAAAGGAGTCTGTCAAGGTTGCATCTTAGGAAAACACCCAGAGCATAAATTTGAGAAAGCTAGTCATGAGAGAACCTCTACACCTCTTGAGTTGATCCACAGTGATGTTGCTGGCCCATTTCCTCATATGTCAATGAGTCGCCAAATATGTATTGACATTCATAGATGACTTTTCCAGGTATTGCTAGGTTTACTTCCTGAAACACAAGTCTGAAGTTTTTGGCCTCTTCAAAGTCTTTAAGGCTTTGGTTGAAAACCAGTCTGGGAGGAAACTCAAGGTCCTCAGATCTGACAATGGTGATGAGTATGTCAAGTTTGAGTTCATTCAATATTGTGCAGATGCAGGTATTCAGATGCAGCATTCTATCCCTTACACACCACAACAAAATGGTGTTGCTGAGAGGAAGAACAAATCACTGAAAGAGATGGCAACCTGCATGACGGAGGCTAAGACTTTGCCACCAAAGTTTTGGGCTGAAGCTATAAACTGTGCAGCCTATATTCAGAATAGGGTGCCTCATAAACAACTTGATGGTATGACTCCTTTTGAAGCATGGAGTGGGCATAAGCCAGATGTGACCCATATAAGGATTTTTGGCTCAAGGGCTTGGGCTAGAATTCCAACAGAAAAGAGGAAGGCTTTGCAGCCCCAAAGCCAAGAGTGTCTATTTGTTGGGTACTATGAAGATTAAAAAGGGTACAAGCTGATAAATTTGAGCACAAACAAAGCATTCATTGAAAGGAGTGTTCAGTTCCAAGAAGAGCCCTTAGCAGCAGTGGAAGTTGGAGAATCCTCTTCACCACCAGAACCATTGAATGTAAGTGAAGAGATAGTTGAGTTTGATGATTCTGATATGTCTGATAATGATGATTTAATTGCATATCCTAACAGTCCTACAAGACCAAAATGGGCAGCAAAGACCATTCATACAGCTAGAGAACTAGCTGGAAATCCTAGTGATCCTAAGAGGACTAGATCTTAGTTTGAGAGTGCTCTGTGCATGAAAGACCCTTTGTTTGTAGAGAAATGCTATATGATGGTTGAATCAGACCCACAAACATATGAAGATGCAGCACATGATCCAAGATGGCAAACAGACATGAAAGAAGAGTTCAACTCACTCCAGAAGAACAACACTTGGGAGCTAGTTGATCTTCCCTCAGGGAGGAAGCTAGTTCAGTGTAAGTGGGTTTACAAAACCAAATTTGCTGCTGATGGTTCACCTTTGAAATATAAGGTAATATTGGTAGCCAAGGGCTACTCACAGGTACATGGCATAGACTAAAATGAGACTTTTGCACTAGTGGCAAAGATGGACTCCATCAGGCTAGCCTTAGCCATTGCAACTTCAAAGTAGTGGGAGGTACATCACATGGATGTGAAGTGTGCTTTCCTGAATGGAGATCTTACTGAAGAGATTTACATGCAGCAGCCTCAAGTATTTTCTACTAATCCATATCTTGTGTGCAGGCTAAAGAAATCATTGTATGGGCTTAAGCAAGCCCCCAGGGCTTGGTATGCCAAGATCGATAGCTTTTTGCCATCATTGAATTTTGTTCGATGCAAGTCAGATACTAATGTCTATTTGAAGATGATTCATGGTTCATTAATTATTATTGTCTTTTATGTTGATGACCTTCTCATTACAGGAAGCTCAAAGGATGAAATTGCCTCCTTGAAGGATGCAATGAACCATGCATTCTCTATGATTGATTTGGGGTTATTGAGCCAATTCTTGGGGCTCGAGATTGCTCAAACCAAACATGGAATCAAAGTAAATCAGTCCAAGTATGCCTTGGATTTGCTGAACAAGTTCAACATGAAGGATTGCAAGCCAAGCAAGACTCCCTTCCTTTTAGGAGTTAAGCTTGAAGAAGCTGATTCTTCACCTATGGTAAACAATGCACTGTATAGGAAACTGATTGGGTGTTTGCTGTACCTTACACATACTTGACCTGATATTTCTTATGTAGTAAGTGTGGCTTCAAGATACATGGATCAGCCTCATGAGATCCATTGGAGAGCAGCCAAAAGGATCCTTAACTTTGTTCAGGGAACAAGGACTCATGGGATCTTCTACAAAGCTAAATCTGATCTTGATTTGATTGGGTTTACTGACAGTGATTGGGCAGGTGACAACATAGATCGAAAGTCAACAGCAGGATATGTGTTCATGCTTGCTGAAGGACAAATCAGCTGGTCAAGAAAGAAATAGAGTGCCATTGCACTCTCATCTACAGAAGCAGAGTATAGAGGAGTTGTAAATGCAGCAACTCAATGTTTATGGTTGCAGGGATTACTTGGTGAGTGTGGCTTCGAATTAGAATACTCAACTACTATCTATTGTGATAGTCATAGTACCATTCGAATCTGCAATGATCCAGTTCAGAGACAGAGAACCAAACACATTGAGATCCATATGCACTACATCAGACAACTTGTGCATGATGGCACCATTCACCTACTCTTCTGTTCATCTTCAGAACAAGTAGCAGATATCTTCACCAAATTTTTTTGTGAGAAGACATTCAGCAATCTCAAATCACTGCTGGGGATTGTTGATCATGCTGTGAAGCATGAGTGATGACAATATTTTCAAATTTTGTTTTACTGTCCATGTTTAAGGGAGGATTTTTCCCACTGGGTTTTTGCCTCTTTCCTTGGCTAAATGGACATGCAGTATGTAAAGGGTGACTAAGCCTTGTTGCTAGGCCCTATAATTTTCTGATATTTTACTCATAAGTCAGGCTTAAGGGGCGGTGTTAGAATAATCAACCCATAGTTAGCTACCTTAGACATTAATTAATCCCATTTTTGTCTTATTTGCCTAGTTTCCATATTCCACCTTATGCAAGTTGTCCTCCACATGTACAAAGTGGTCAAAATTGCTAAAATTTAGTCATGGAGTGCTTGGGAAACCACTTGGAATCAAATCTACTTTATTCCTAGCCTTCCTAGTGCATGTCTGCTTTTTCTGCTTTATTGCCTGCTTTTGCTGAGTTTTAAGGCAATTGGGAAAGTTTGACTAGGTGAAGTTAACTTGTTTTTTGTCCTAATCATCCTCCACTCTTTTCTCATAAGAAAAGCATGTATGATTTGTCCTTCCATCATCTACTAGCTTGCGTAATTGATTTTTCCAATTCGTGAGCTCCTAGACAGATTTGGAAACTGCTTTATGCACCTGTGGGGGATTTGCTTAGATTTAGTAAGCCTGCTTTTGACCAAATTCAAATGGCATCCTTATGCATTCGAATCTCTCATGTAATTATTTATTGTGGCAGCCTATGACTTCACAGGGTTGGCTATTGTACACTTATTCAATACAGATTAGTGTTTTGCTCCATATTCAGTCTCCTTTGTGTGTAATTTGCATGTGTAATTGGCAATTTTTGTGAGTGTAATTGTTCTAACACTTGGGTTCAATTTCCATAGAACCTTTTACCCATGATGCATATAAAGAGAGAGACATAGAATATGTTGACTTCAAGGAGGTGTTTCAATACCTATAGGGAAAAAATCATGTAGAATAAGGTGGAAGTAAGGCTGACTGTCAGCGCGGAAATGAGAAGATCGGTAACACTTTTTTTACAAAGGACTAGAGAAAAAAAGAAGTGTGAGAGAGAATAAGAGTGAAAAAAGTAAACATAAACTCTTGTTCGAGAGTTTATTAAATTTCTTGGTCAAGAGATTAAACTCGCAAATGAGAGTTTTTAAGCTCTTGGTATGAGAATTTATCAAAATATCAGCCTAGAGTTTTGGACAATGTAGAAATCATCGTATTTTTAAAAAAATCTTGGATGAGAGTTTACCAAACTCGCATATGACAGTTTTATCATATTCTCATCCTAGATTTTTGGTCAACAAAACCTACAAACTGGTCAATATGTTTGCAGTTTCCAGGAACTTGTCACTTTGCTAATCTTATTTTAGTATTGAAATTGTCATCATCATTGTCGTCATCATCATCATCGTCGTCGTCATCATCCTCATCTTCATCACCATCATTATCATCACCATTAGCATTAGCATCATTAGCATCATCACCATCATCATCATCATCACCATCATCATCATCACCATCATCATCATCATCGTCGTCACCATTACCATCATCATCATTATCGTCATCATCATCATTATTTTCACTTATCATCATCATCATCGGCATTGTCACCATCCTCATCACCTGTATCTTCGTCAATATCATCATCAACCTCATCATCGTCTCCACTAGTCTTTCTAGCTAGTCCTACAAAATACATGAACACTACCTAAGTAATTCACCTTTGTATTCTTTATTAAAAAAAATTTAGCTTGCATCTCATACATGTCTCTAGTTGATCCCATTATGTTAAGTTGATTTTACATAGTCATGTTGGTTTTAGGGGCAATATATAAAACAATATATAATAAAATAATAAAACAATGTATAGTACAATATAATAAAAAAATATAAAAAAATATTAATAAAACAAAAAAAACTTAACAAAACAATGTAATAAAATAACAATATAAAACAATAAAAAAACAAACAAAAAATATATTAAAACAAACCATAACAATTTTTGTTGATTACACCACATTCGACACGAGCTCTCTGCAACAAACTAGTTCCTTCGTTAGGCTTCAATTCAACTTGGGATTTGCAACAAACGAGCTCCTTCGCATCATTCTCTGAAGAGTTTTCTACAGAGACATGATAGAAAGTTGGAGGAAATTATCTGCAAGAGCAGGGATACCCCATTTCAATTGAATGCACACAATTAAGAGAGGTGCTTTACAATATCGATATTCAAACCCTAAACAATTTAAATCTGACACAGAGGATCTCAAGAAGGAAAATATGTCTTCGCTTTGTCTGTGACGTATATGTTTAATGCATTCACCTGATTGAGATTGATTTTCCTTGGATTTCCTATGTAATCATGCACTTAACTGATGATGATTTTGTGTATGCCATTGTTTTGGATATGCTCATTACCCATTGATTGGGGTTCAATCTTAGGTTAAATAAATGGATTAGATTACCCTTACAATAGAGAGCAAGTGAGGCCCGAGACCACGGTTTAGGTGATAAAACCTCGACTTGCTAGTAGTACTTGAATCAAACCAAAAAAATTCTATTTGTATTTGTTTCTTCTTCTCCTAGTAAGCCTAGTACCATAGTTTTATTTTCCCAATGAGCATCACCAAGACAAATAGGCCTGGAAATGACTCTTGGTTATAGTCGACAAAATGATGGGGAAGGTCTGCTTGAGGTGTATGTGGGATGTCATTCTTGTTTCCATGGGACTTCCCCCTGTGAAGAATACCTTGAATTGAATAGATATGGTTATGAGGCATTCTTGCTTGACAGAGCCTATCGCGTGTCACCATTTTCCTAGGTCTTTAATTCTTATGGTATTAGGGTATTAAAGGTCTTTATTTCTAGGGGTTTTAGGGTATTAGGTGTTCTCTTTTTGGAATTTAGTAATTGCGTTTACATACATCACAGTGAGAACACTATCTTTCCCCTCTCCAAAACCATCTTTGATCTAGGTAAATATTTGTTTATTGAAAGGGAGCTTGGTATAATCCTTTGTGTTTCCATTATTAGCCAACAGACTCACAAATCCATCCCCATATTTGTCAATCAACTAAAAATCAATGTGATTAACATGAGGTACATCACAATTATGAGAATATGAGATGATATCTTCAAGCTTTTTCCCATTAAAAATATCACTTGCAATAAAATGGCACTTTGCATGACCATGTTTTCTAGTCTTTGAAGTGGATACTTCAGCCACCTTGTAGGGCCTACCATTGACAATGATGTATCCATTTTTACTAATGGTAGCTTCCTGCTGCTGATAGGTTTTGGAATCTCCCAACAAAATGAGTCATGTCCTTTTACTACACTGTATCCTACATTCTCAAATGGAATTCATTATTGCTAAGGTTTAACACACTAAGGATGGTTGTTATGTCTTAGATTATGGTGTAAGAATAAGAGATAGAGTCATCACCCTTAGAGACTGTTTGGAGAAAATAATCACATGTTTAGATGCACATATCAACATTCTAGAGTCCTATATTCTCAAAATAAATTAATCCTTCAAATAGAGAGGATGGCGTGCATTTTCCTGATGGCATTGAGACATTTTTAGCAGCATAAATTATACTTAGTCAAATTGTGTCATCTCTAGGGTGGATTTTTTACTTCATCAAAATAATGAACCGATTATACCAGATGATGTAAGACATCTAACTGAGCACAACAAAACTGGTTTCACCTTCAGAATCAACATCCTCTGACTTAGGTATGCATTTTACTGAACCAAGCAAAATAGCCCGAAATCCCATATTGGAAGACTTTTAACTTTGTCTTCAAGAACTCTCTAGGAAAATTGAGACCATGATTAGATAAACATTTCAACAAGATATATTCTGATATCACAGGTTATTTTTATCATTTACCTATGAGACATGGAAGGCATTTTCTTAGGGAAACTTAGATTGATTTTCCAATACTTTAGTCAATTTTCTTAGGGCAACATTACTTGAATTTTTCCATAGATAAAAAGACAGGAATCAAGTATGTGATCTTCTCAGAATTCGAATTAAGAGAATACTTAACACTACATTCCAAAATAAGAGCATCCGATGTGATCTATGAATACATTGTTGCACCCAAAGGACAATAGCAAATCAACGAACAACATATGAGAGGTCTGACTAGTTTTATGACCAGTTTTATCCACCATTAGAAATGATACAACATGTCTGGAAATGGTTTGTATGGATTGTTTGATGGTTTTTAAAAGTTAGTAATGGCTTTTTGACTTTAAAATTTTATTAAGAGAGACCTCATTTTATTATTATGTACATACAATACTAGTCTCTTTTGGTAAAAAGTCTTGAAGAATTTTGTTTTTGTTGACAATTATGATAAGTTTGATCAAGTCATACATAGTTTTTTTTATAATCAAATTGAGGATCATATGGATTGATGTTTTATTTTTTATATAAAATATTCAAAGAAGATCACACTTATTGTGAAATCTCCCTCTTATTATTAACTTAATAAAATTCAATTTTATACTTATAAATCTCAGAAAGTTCAACACACTCTTTAGAAACATGTACCTTTCCATATTATACGCCCAAGAGGAAGGTCAACAAGAGTGAAATGAATATTCCGTGATAAAGAAGCTATGAAGCCAAATAGTGCCAAACCGGATTGATGGAAGACACAACCTCTAGGACGAAACCCCTAGGCCATGACCAATGGAGAGTTAAAGTGGAAAGTGATGAAAATTATGTTTGAATTTATCATAGTAGTACTATTATGGATCTAGATTTGTTATTTACTTCTGCTTATACAGTGATGATAAAAATATATGTGACAATATACTTTGAGAGAGAGAAAATATGAAAGTCATTGGTATTTTTGGTCCTATGGGTAAAAGGGTTGTTTATCCACCTTTACGGTACAACTTGGTATTGTGGGTATGGGGGTTGCCTTACCATCTTGTTTTGACCCCTTTGGTTGACTTATGGTCCTTCATCTTCTACTTGGTCCTAGTGCCTTTATTGTGTGTGGTACCTTGACCACCTTTGGTATGATGACTTAACATTAATACTTATATTATTTTATTGTCATGTGGCCATATGACCTTTGATACCATATTCTAATTGTACTCAACTTTATTTTATGTTTTATTATGGTAACCACCCTAAAACCTAGGGTTTCCTAAGTGACCATTCTAGAAGACTTTCCAAGTTTATATATTATATTCATAAATTCACTCTTGGAGTATCTTGGAATGAAATAAGTATATATCTTATCATTCATTGTTGGACACAACATAGGATTATTTCTACTGTAAAGTTGAGTACACTTAAGTAGGGTATCGAAGGTCATATGGTACATCTTCTAGGGATGTTAGACTTGTGTTGTGAACCGTGATCTCCAACCAGTGAGTTGCAAATGTGAAATGTGAACCATGATCTCCAAACGTGAAATGTGAAGCTTAACCATCAACACTATAACTCTCTCTCTCTGTAATGTCCCCTTCCTTTTAGGCCTTGAGGCCCATACTGCTAACCCATGTGATTCCTGTGGGTTCGAGCGGTTACTGAGAGCTAGGGGATCAGATCAGGACTGATGCCATCCGTAGAAGATCTAGGGCATCATAATTGGGTCAAGAAGGACCACTTGGGCCAAAGGCCACTTTCATGCATGACTATGCTCTTTTCCATGCTCTTTGCATGACCATGCTCTTTTCCATGCTCCATGCATGACCATGCTCTTTGCATGCAAGTCAACGGCAAATTAGAAGATAAAGTGACCTAATTAGGTCAAAGATAGGGTTTTGCGCAGTTGAACTTTATAAATAGAGGGAAAAGCAAGAGAAGAGGACACTTATGATTATTGATTATTTTGGGAGCACTTGATAGCAGAACAGCGTGCAGCACAGCAGTTGGGGTTGGAGACGGAGTCTTCAGCTAACAGGATTTCGGTAGTGAAACATCTGTCCTAGTCTTATTCGGGTAAGCCATACTGGTTCACCACTTGTTCTTCATTTCACTCATCAGTTATATAGTACAGGGCATAGATATTTGCAGAGGCATGGTGCAGCCGTAAGAGGGGGTTTTCCACCATAAAGCCCTAATCAGCTATTGGGCCTTCAGATCTCAGTTTCCTTCCGAAACTCAGGCATCGTTCTCACCAGCAGCTTCATACTCCGGTACCCAGTGACTATCAGCTTCATCCGAGCTCATCCGAAGGAGTTATCAGCCTTTCCAGACCATCAGGGCCGTGAGCAGCTGCCTCAGAGAACCAAAACGTTTTCATACTTAGAGGGCTCAGAATTGCAGTATAATCCAGGCAATCTCTCCGGCACAGCGAGGCTATCAGCCCCGCAAATCGGCGGGTCCATCGGGCACCTCCTTCCTTGAGGGCGTCACCCTTTTCTCTGTTTGGGGGCGTCTTGCTGCTGGAGCATTCACCGGAGACAGGAGAGATCAGTTCTTCTCGGATCCAGTTCTCAGTACTTGCAGACTTCATCTGTAGCAGTTCAGCCGGTTATCAGTGGTAAGTGTGTATTTTGTCTCACAAACCCTAACCCTAATTTTTCCTATAAAATAGGGATTTTTGGCTGGCAGTCTATAAGCCCAGTTATATCCGCATAATTGTTCAGAAATAGGAAATATCAGTATTTGGGATATTTCACTCTCTCTCTCTCTCTCAAGGTATGTATTTTGACAGCTTGTCCTTACAGTTACAAGCGATGACTAAAAATGTCTGAGTATAAAGAAGATCCAAACTAGATCTATCTAGCATTACTGTTCATTAGTTAAACTTGACATAATTTTGTTACAATTTATGTTCTGTACACTGCAATTGATAACTCATCTCAAGGACCAACTTTAACGTAGTGACCAATGGAGTGTTAAAGTTAAAAGAGATGGAAATTAGGTTTGAATTTATTACAAAAATACTTTTCTGGATGTATCTTTGTTATTTACTTTTGCTTATACAATGATGATAAAAATATGTGTGAAAATATACCTTGAGAGAAAGAAAAGATCAAATTCATTGGTCTTGTAGGTCCTATGGGTAAAAGGGGTTGTTTCTTCACCTTTACGGTACACCTTAGTCTTGTGGGTATGGGGGTTTCATTACCATCTTGTTATAACCTGTTTGGTTGACTTATGGTCCTTCATCTTCTACTTGGTCCTAGCGCCCTTATTGTGTGTGGTACCTTGGCCACCTTTGGTGTGATGACTTAACCTTATTACTTTTATTTTTTTTATTGTTATGTGACCACATGACCTATGGTACCCTGCTCTAAGTATACTCAAATTTATTTTATGTTTTATTATGGTACCTCTTCTAGGGATTCTATACTTGTGTTGTGAAATATGCACCATGATCTCTAACCCGTGAGTTCCAATCGGAAATGTGATACTAAACCATCAACACTCTAAGATATATCTCTCTCAAGGTATGTATTCTGACAACTTGTCCTTACAGTGACAAGAGATGACTCAAAATGTCTGAGTATAAGGCAGATCCAAACCATATCTATCTAGCATTAATGTTCTTCAATTACTGTTCATTAGTTAAAATTCATTGTAACTTTGTTACTGTTTATGTTTTGTACATTAGAATTGATAACTCATCTCAAGGAACAACTTTAACACAATGACCAATGGAGTGTTAAAGTTGAAAGAGATGAAAATTATGTTTGACCTTGACCACCTTGACCACCTTTGGTATTATGACTTAACCTTATTACTTTTATTGTTTTATTGTTATGTGATCACATGACCTTTGATACCCTACTCTAAGTGTACTCAACTTTATTTTATGTTTTATTATGGTAACCACCCTAAAACCTAGGGTTTCCTAAGTGACCATTCTAGAAGACTTGCCAAGTTTATATATTATGTTCATAACTTCACTTTTGGAGTATCTTGGCATGAAAGAAGTATAGATTTGATCTTTGCCGAATGCATAGAATTATTGTTGTTGTAAAGTTGAGTGAATTGGAATTGATAAATCATCTCAAGGACCAACTTTAACACAGGGACCAGTGGAGTGTTAAGATTGAAAGAGATGAAAATTATGTTTGAATTTATTACAACGATACTTTATGGATCTAGCTTTGGATTAGAGTCATAAATTCTTCTTTAGGTACTAGGTTCCACATTCGTCACCTAACCATTCATGGAAAACAATAATCGTAAACCTCACTATTAATTCAAGGCACACTTCATGAGAAATACATGGGTGAGATGCAATATTGAATGATGTTTCCCATAGTGCAGGCATAACCAAACAAGTGTTTTTTAGGTCTGTCTTCCTCGAGCGAGGGGAGTTTAGGGAGACAAGAGGAAAGTGAGACATCCAAAAGGTATACAACATGTATATCAACTAGATGTCAAAACATCAGTAGAAAATTCCAAAGAAACATGCATTTTTTTCTCGCTGAAGGGGGGTCATGTTCTTATGAACATGAGACCATGGGAGACATTGAGGTTCCCTTGAGGTACAAACATATAGTGAAACAATGGGTAACCAAGTATCTTCCTCAACTAAACATATTTTTGCGTGAGTGAGAGGATATATCGAATTGCACCATCATCATTAGATGGTTTGGGGTTGTTTTGCATGGATGACATAATGGTTGGTTACGGCAGATGTATTGAATTGATGGAGTATGTTGGAACCTATTACAACTACAAAGATTGGATGTGTTTTTTCCAATATACAAGAAGTATGCGCAGATACAGACTGTATGCAAATTATTTACAGCTGAAAGACATGGATCAAAATAAAGGAGTGACATTATACATTGACGGAAGGCCAAAAGCTACAGAGAATATTGTGGAGTTTATAAACAATACACAACTAGGGTCTACACTGAAGAAACCCAATTGCATATTTGAGGGGCATGAAGAAAATCGTGTTTTTGTGTGTCATTAAATCAATAGTTGTAGGGGAAAAGTTGCTTACTAATTACAATTTGAATTGAATATATACAAACACGATCACTATTGAAGTTGTACATCTAACAATTTACCCAACATTTAATAACTGAATCTAATATATTATTTTTTTTTTGGTAGTCTATTGTTCGATTTTTGTTAAATTTTTTTATATTTAAGACGCAGGGTAGAAATCGGGGTATCTCCCCAGCAGCTTATAAGAGGAGTACACGGTCCTCGAGGATGAAGGTATACATATTCATTGTAATTGTACAAATATAATATGAACAAAATGTTATTTGTTATGTTTTTTCATGAGTATAATAGTTCCATTTAAATAATGTTATGTATGTTTTTGTTGCAGGGTGTTGATCGGGGTAGCTTCCTACCACCATTAGATCAGATAGTACCTGCCTTGAGGAAGTAGGTATACAACATTGTAATTGTACATATATATATGAGCAAACTGTTTATTTGTTGTGTTTTTTCATGAGTATAATCGTTCTGTTTAGATAATGTTACCTATGTTTTTGTTGTGCTGATTCAGGTATCTCCCTATCACCAATAGATCAGAAAATACCTGCCTTGAGGCAACATGTATACTTCATTGTTATTTTACTACTATAATATGCATAATATGTTTTTTTATTATTTATTTTCATCAATATATTAGTTTCATTTATATAATGAATTATGTATTTTTCATCACAAACAAGTGATCAGGGCATCTCCTCGATAGTTCGTCAGAGGAGTAGAACATCCTCGAGACAACATGTAATCCTCGTTATAATTTTACTACTATAATATGCGTAATATGTGTTATTATTATTTAATGTTCATAAGTATATTGGGTTCATTTAGATATTAAATTATATGTTTTTCATCATACGAAAGTGATTTAGTTTTTTTCGTGAGTACACTAGTTTCTTTTCGATAATGTTTTATACAATTAATTGTTGCAGGGAAGTGATTGGGGAAAGCACCCAACTTTTGATTAGATGAGTACATGCTCCTTGAGTTAGTAGGTATACCTATTTCTAATTGCACAAATATAATCTGACCAATATTTTTTTCATGTTAGGTATTTTCCTTGTGTATATTGCTTTCATTATGATAATGTTTTCTACATTTTTGTTTGAGGGTGATGATTAGGACAAGGCCCCAGCTGTGGATTAGACAGTGCCATACTCGAGGAATCATGTATACATAATTGTAATTTTTGAAATCGAACACGATCAATATGTTATTTTATTATGTTGTTTTCCTCCATATATTTCTTTCATTTTAGTAATGTTTTATATATTTTTGTTGTAGGCTACTGATTCAACATTTGATCTAGCATCAACTAAATCAATTAATATTGATGAGGATGAGATCATGCACAATGTTGACATTGGACCTTCTCTAGATCCAATTAAAATGATAGAGAAGACCTTAACAAAATTTAATGAGGATATCCTTCGTTTGTTATTCATTCAACCGTAGACAAATGAGATTAAAGCAAATGTTAATGTTTTGGTGAAGAGATCTAAGGCCTTGAAAGCAAGTTGGAGTATCTTGATTTAGAAGATAAATTCATTTATGGTTTTATAATTTGTACTTGTATATGATCGCGAACTAAAAATTTGTTTGTATCTACAATATTTTTTGCACCAACACAATAGTGGTGAGGGAAGTGTTGGTAGTAGTGATGCTCGTGGAGAGTCATCACATGAGCATATGATTCCACCTGCATCACATGTGTTGTTGTTGTCGACTAAAAAATTGACGAAAAAACCCACGACACCCATGATTCCAGATGTGAGTGAAACCGCTAGTGGCCGGTGCATCCTAGATGGTACAGAACAAGGGGTCGATGCAAAGATTACCAATGATAATGCTCAAGCTGCAACATTTCCTGGATCTTCTCATGTCATTAGCATGGGTACACTAGAGACAACATTTTTTTGTGGAAGACAATATTTTTCCCATAAATATAGAGAAGATCCCAGGTATTTATACATTGTTTAACTTATTGTTTGTAATTTGATTGTAATATTATAAAAAAACATTGTTTTACAACTAATGATGACATGATCGTCTTGCAGGAAATGATGTTTCTTATAAACATCTAAATTATCTCTCATTGGAGATATTTGGTGCCACCATATGCACAAGGTGGGATAAACAAACAAAAAATTTAAAAGATGAGCTCACTATTCGCTTGGTTGGCCTGTTCGGAAACGAGACCTTCAATAGAGCAGAGGTCCTAAAGAAGGCTAACCAACATATGAAGATTGTGAGGGACCAATTTAGGGTTTATCTAGAAAGTAATTCTAGGTATGAGAACCCTCCAATGATTCCAACAAGAGAGTGGAAATCCCTAGTAGAATATGGAAATGAGAGGTCTTTGAGAAAAGAAGGAAAGCTACCGCCAAGCATAGGAAGGTATGCAACACTTTCAACAATTTAATTATAAACCTTATTATTATTAATTTTTAGATCAAATTTGAAACATGTAATGTATTTAAACTTTTTCATAGGTTTTAAGACACATCAAAGGCCACCGAGATTAGACTAGAAAATAATGGAAAACACAAGCTTGGGCCTGGTGGTTATTCCAATTTGGCGACACAAATTTTAAGTATAAAAAAACCAATACTACAGCCAAAAAAAAATTGCAACTTGTTTTTTCGTTTTATTGAAATTTAAAAGGTAATTTCATGGCATTATACAAATATGCAAGCCTCTCGATTCAATGAAGTTCCCACAAAGGAATACTTGAAGCTTGGATTCCATCACGATTTTAGAGCCGTTGTTGAACGTAAAAAAAGATTGTATGGGAAAACACAGTCTTCTGGTGATCCATCTTCCGCGTAGGTATATAAAATCAATGAAATTTATTTAAGAATGCTTACTTGTGTAGTCTATTCATTATAATTAATTGCAATAAAATATTGACTCCATTTTGAGTAGGAAATCAACGATCCACCTAATGCTGAGGATGGATGACAAACTATAGAATGTCATGCTTTGAATCCAGGCAATGAATGAATTCATATGCTACAATTTAAACTTTTGCATTGCAAATGGTGAATATCAATTGTACTTTTTCATTTGTCAACTGCAGAGAATGTAGAGTCTCATACTATACAAGATGAGCCTATACAGGGACGCAAAGTACATGATGTGGCCACAACAGGTAAAAAAAAAAACCTATGTAATATTTTTTTAATGAAAAATTGTCATTATAAGCTCATAATATATCAATTTAACATTTCTACATTATTGTAGCAAATATCGACCCCTTGCAACATCATCCACATCACGAGTACTCTATTAGGCATGCAGTACGAGAAGTCGTAGATGCGACGATAACGAAACAACAAGTTGTAGTAGATGAGTTGCTTGTTTATTTTCTAAAAAGAGAAAAAACCTAGAAATAAGTGAATTAATAAACACTATTTATACTTATTTTTGATAATAAATTAAATCCACATTTTTGCATATAAATTTAATATTTTTTTCTAGTACATGCCTTGGGTATGGAGAATTGAGAGTTATGTGGGAGGGGGGGGGGGGCATAAGAGCTTCTTCCTTCACGTGGTTGGACTTGTTCAATACAAAATAATTTATTGGAGTTGTTTAATCTTGGAGAAAACCTCCATCGATCAAATAGATCAACATCAAAGTCAATTTTGACTTCGTTGCTGCTCCATATTGAGGGAGGTTTGCTCCAATATTATAAGTCTCCAATAAATTATTCTTGAAACCAAGAGGATCTTATTCATGAGTGATAGTTTGTTATATCAATTTTTTAGTTTGTCCTAATCGAGTAAATTCATGTTTGAATCCAGGATGATAAGTAGGGGCTAGTCCAAAAAGAAGGGTCAAAAGGTGATGGGAGGCATTGTAAAGGTATGTTGGCATTCTCATAAAAATGTATCTTAGACTATCAAATAATGGTACAAATATGCTTGTATTGATTTTCTATATATTTATGGAGGTTGAATTATTTTTCACTACAGGTACTACACAAACTTAACAATGGTTGGGTTGTGATGAGGGGAGGTATGTTGTTTCTAATTTCATTCCATATTATGTTCATGTTATGTATTTCATGCCATATTATGTTCATGTTATGTACTTCCTTCTAGATTATGTTCATGTTACTTTGAATATCACAACTCACGTATAGTTTCACGCCCATGAAAGTAGAAGTGCTTTTAACCAAAATTAAGTATGTAGTAGGCATAGACTATTTCGATCTCTTCCTTGTAATGTGATGATAAAAATATATATGGAACACATCTGACAATATACCTTGAGAGATAAAAGGTTAACGTCCTTGGTATTATTACTCCTATGGGTAAAAGGGGCTGTGTATCCACCATTATGGTACACCTTGGTCTTGTAGATAAGAGGGTTGTCTTAACTTCTTTTTGTCACCCCTTTGGTTAACTTATGGTCCTTTATATTTTACTTGGTCCTAGTGTCCTTATTATGTGTACCTTTGGTATAATGACTTTTATTTTATTGTTTTATTGTTATGGACCATATGACCTTTAGTACCCTACCCTAGCTCAACCTAACATTATTTTATGTTGTTTGGTAACAACCCTAAAAGCTAGGGGTTAGTGGATTGACCCTTCTAGAAGTATTGTTAAGATTATAAATTCAAGTCATGAATTTCATTTTGGAGTGTGTGTTCACAAGAGAATATTGAAGATTTGATCTTACACCTACTCTAGGGTTTTCTCAAGAACATCATTCACACTTCAAGGGCTCCACACACATATGGGCCACATCATCTTCAACAAATGACCACAAAATGGGTCATTTGTGCCACCTAGTGCTCCAATGCACATATCATGGTTCCAATGCCCAAACTTCCATGTCCTTCTTGCCATGTCATCAACCTTAACTACTTATTTTCCATTAATGGCTTGTCATCAATGACAACCATGCTCAACAAACTATCCCTTTGTCATTGATGGCAACACCTCTTCAAATACCCCCCCCCCCTTAGACATTAATGACAAAGGGTCAATGAAAAGATTCCAAGATTGTAAGCACATTCACTTCAACAGTGTGGGCATATTCAATGGTCTATGGGAATTTTATATGGGCATTTTTTCCAAGGTCTGCGGGCATCTTTCCTTAGGCCTGCGGACATTTTCTCTAAGCCTGCAGACATTTTCCTTAGGCCTATGGGCATCCTTCCTTAGGCCTATGGGAATTTTATTTAGGCATGCGGGAATTTTCCTTAGGCCTACAATTATCCTTCCTTAGTCCTGCAGGAATTCTCCTTAGGCCTGTTAGCATTTTCCTTAGGTCTGTGGGAATTTTCCTTAGGCTTGCGGGTATCTTTCATTAGGATTGTTGCGGGAATAATCTCTTCTCAAGCGCGAGCATTTATCATCTCTAAGTGCAGGAATTTCTCTACTCCGTGTGCGGGCATTTTGAGTGATCCTGTGGGAATTTTTATTTTTTAGGTGGGCATTTCCTTAAACCACTTTAATGATGATCACCAACATATAGGCTTCAAGGGTGAAATGCTAACACTTTAAAGATACTCTGATATCATTAAAACTGTGAAATATTGGAATTGTGTTCAAGTTGTAATAACCTGTCTCATGCAATTTATATAAAGTTTGTGGTGTTTATTGCTGTATTGCTGCAAATACATCATTTCATGAACTCATTTAGTGAACAAACCCCATTGAAATAGAACTGATATATTGTTGATATATGTTGGCATACATGTGCATTGTAAGTGATTTGGTAATATTTGCATATCATTCATGAGTATATGCCCATTATAAATTCCCACACAGTGTATGGTAAATAAGCAAACATCCCAATAGTTACTATTAAATGCACGCATAGCTCAGTATTTGGTGGAAAATGCTCGTACTATTTATTGTAAATTCCCACACTATTCATGTAAATGCATGCACCATTAGGGAAAATTCCTGCACTATTCATGTAAATGCACACACCATTAGGGAAAATGCCTTCATTGTTTAGGTAAATGCATGCACAACATAATAAATGCATTCACGATCCTATGGTGTAATCATTGATGTTGTTAAACTGTTTGGTCATTGCAAAGTAGTGTGGGTAATCATCAATATAAGACTGGTTGCACTCTTTTTACGACTTACTATATATATATATATTGGTCATACTATTGTACATGTGAATTGTAAGTGATTTGGTGGTGATAAACTACTCATACTTTGCTAATACTCATATTGTCTTCATATCACCCCTATTATCTGTACATTGGAACTAATAGGTTCCTTTATTGGCTTACTCGTGGTGAATGTACTTACCATATCCATACCATCTTATCGAATTGATTTCACACTGGTCACTCACTTATTGTTAGGATTATTAATCCTCCCTTGACCATACTGTCTATTAGATTAATTTTGTCTAACTTAGGAACCTTAATTAATTAATTGGGTCCACTAGTACAATTGGGTACACTTGGCCTAATGGGGCCACATGTACCAGTCACTGGAGTGTGGGGAACATTGCTAGAGGTTAATTTCCACTTACTGCATGTGCATGCATCAGTTTGAGCACCTCCTAGACCAATCCCTACATTTTAGGAGCCACTGGGAGTCCCGACACCAACCTACTTCAGTTAGTTGGAGTTAGTACTAGTTAGTCTCAGTTAGCCCCCAGTTACTTTCAGTTAATTCACAAACATTTAGCTATCACATGTCTTGCATCGATAATGCATGGATGCATGTGGAGTAGGTGCCTTTTCCTACCAACCACATTCAGTTGCACTGAGTTAACTAGCTGTCATTGTTTGTTTGAGTTGTTGGACATTTGGGAGTTGATCTGTTTGAATCCGATATTGATTGAGAGACCATGAGTTAGAGATTCAGTTAGCTACATTCATATTCACTTGGGAAATTTGAATTCATACCCCATGCATTTGAATTATTTCCTATGTAAACTATTGTAATACCAGATATTATTATTGTGAATGATACTGTAAATTCCTAAGCAATACTTGTCCATTTCCTGTGTGGTTTGTTTTTTTCAGTTTGTATCTTCATTCTCCATTCTTTTATTGCAAACATTATTAGAACTATCTACTTGAAGATCTAAATGGAATTCAAATTCTAATATGGTATCAGAGCCTTCTCAGGCAGGTTTCATGCTTGTTTCTCCCCATCAAAAATCAGAAGCAGTTGTGTTTCCACAGAAGTCCCCTATGAAAATTTTCTAGCTATGGATTTATTCAGAGCAGTAGAGAGGGCGTGACGGACCCTGAAAAATGTTCATGTCGGGAGGAAAAGCATGATTCTAATAGTTCATATGTTTTAGTGTGTTATTGCAGTGAAATTGACAGGTTCTACGTAGCTTGTGTGAAGTTTTGTAGTACTTCCATTCAGAGCAATTATGAGTTCTCAAAATCCTGAACCACAGATCCTCACAACTTCCAATTATCTTGATTGGAGGATTGATATGCAGCTAGCCTTGCACAAGCATGGCTACCACAGGATCATACATGGATGGGAGCTTGAGCCTCATCATCCAGTAGAGCGGAACAAGTTTATGAACCACTGTGATGAAACATTCGGGTACTTATGTACTTATATATCCAGAGATCTACTCTTCCACCTAGAAGGATTGAGGACTCCCAGAGAATCCTGGGAGAAGATTTATGGCTTGTTTAACAAACAAGATGAGCTTCAGGGATACATTCTGGAGAATGAGTTGGTATCTTTACATCCCAACAGTTTTGAGACTATTGAGCAATTCTTTACAAAATTCAAGTCTCTGGTACTTCAATGCAGACAGTGCAGAATAGAGTGGAAGGATGAGCAGAATGCCCTTTCCATACTCAGAAAAATAGGCCCTGATTATTTTGTATTTTTTTCCATATTTCATTCTAAGCGAGAAATCTTTCTTGATTGGAAAATTCCTTCATTAGATTCTTTTTCCGAGTCCTTAATCAAGGAGAAAGACAAGTTGATTCGAATGGGAGTCATCAAGACCTTTGAATATCAAGCTTTCCTAGTTACTAGCTCTTCCAAAGCACAAGCAAAGGGGAAATCAAATAAGAAGGATCCAAAGGCAGCTGATTTGAAGCCTAAACAAAATCAGTGAACTTCTGAAGGAGCCTCTTACTCTAAGAGGAAAAATAAAAAGTGTCCCTGCTGTATGAGGGGTTTTCATCCAGAAGACTCATGCATGAAGAAGACCCTCAACCAGATGAAAGCTCTATGCGTACAGAAAAATATTTCCATTCCACAAATGGAAGTGATGTCAGATGATGAAGAGCAGACTGAAGAAGATGAGATATGCTTGCATGCAAGCCTCTCTTCGTCGAAGGCTTATGTGATAGATTCTGGAGTATCCAACAACATGGTTGCTTACAGGGAATCCTTCATCACCTTCCCTCTATCAGGAGGACCTAATATTCATATGGGAGATGAATCTAAAATCCCATATGTTGAGAGAGTTTCATATAAAATCCAGCATGATGATTTCATGCCCTCTCCTACAGAAAAGCAAATTGTTGAAGATGAAGAAGAAGCAGATTTTTCCCTACAGTCAATTCGAATGGAAGAAAGTCTCCTTGGAGTGAATCCTTCTCTTGTCTCTTTGGAAGTGTATGATATCCTTGATATATCACCTCCTCACATGGCTGATCTAGAAGAATACATTTGAATCTTTGTTGGTGAAGAAAAACACTCTTCCTATTCTTTGCAAAAATTCTCCAGTAATTCTTTAATTTTTGTTCATAGTTATCGTTGACTGTTTCAGAAACGGTAGAGGAATTTGATTTCTCTATATATAATGATGTTGCTGGTGTGAATATAAGTAATGCCACTGATATTATGGAAGTAATATCATATTATAAGAGTGATCCATTCACTCTTATTAATCTAGAGCTTCTAGTAAATTTCTACAGGATTAATGCACCGAAAATCAGAATTTTGAAGAAGGAGAAAATTGTGCATCTACCATCTCGGTGGAGCAAAGTTTTGGATCTGATTTATTTTCAGATCAGATAATGTGTGATTCAGGTTTCAATATTCAAGATGTTTCAGTATTGCTTATAACTGGTTTCACCAATTTTGGCGTGACAAATCAAGCAACGCAAGTCTCTTTCAATTTTGTTGTTGAGGATTCGATGTTAGTTCTTTCTTATGAATTTGATGATATCCGATTTTGTGAAATATTGGATATTTATGAAGCTATATCAGATTATGGAGCTCAAGCATTTTCTCTCCACACTCCCAGGGCTTCTCTACCTTTTGTCACTTGCTCATCTCCTCACAGAACTAGTAAAGAGGGAGACATTATGCATCCTCCTGGACACTTGCTCCTAATAGTTGGGTTTGATTTTACCACTCATGTTTTGCTGTTCAAGGCTGACATATGTCAATTTATTGGGTGTTACTCACATGGTTCAAATTCCCAAGAACCTTTTCTCTCTCTTCAGATGATTTTAGCTGCTCTACATGGGTCCAGTTTTCACCGTGTAGCTGTTTATATTTCTGATTCAGTTGAGTACATTGTTCTTTTTCCAAAGAGAAAGATTCCTCCAAACATAAGCACATTTTTTGGATTCATGGGTTCACCTACACAGAATAACCAATATATTGCTGCTGCATAGTAGCAGCAAAAAGTTTCACAAGTTTTTTCAAAATTTGTATTTTTGCTTATTTTTAAGGGGGGGGTTTTCCCATGAGGTTTTCCCCTGTTTCCTCGGTTGTATTAAGAAACATTTTTTACTATCTATTAAATTGTATTTGGGTGAACTATGGTCTTGTTACCAGGTCCCACATTTTTCCAAGTTAGGATTCAGGGGGGGTGTTAGGATTATTAATCCTCCCTTGACCATACTCTCTATTAGATTAATTTTTCCTAACGTAGGAACCTTAATTAATTAATTGGGTCCACTTGGCCTAATGGGGCCACATGTACCAGTCACTAGAGTGTGGGGAACATTGCTAGAGGTTAAATTCCACTTACTGCATGTGCATGCATCAGTTTGGGCACCTCCTAGACCAATCCCTACATTTTAGGAGCCACTGGGAGTCCTGACATCAACCTACTTCAGTTAGTTGGAGTTAGTACTAGTCAGTCTCAGTTAGCCCCCAACTACTTTCAGTTAGTTCATAAACAGTTAGCTAGCGCATGTCTTTCATGGATAATGCATGGATGCATGTGGAGTAGGTGTCTTTTCCCACCTACCACAATCAGTTGCACTGAGTTAACTACCTGTCACTGTTTGTTTGAGTTGTTGGACATCTGGGAGTTGATATGTTGGACTCCGATATTGATTGAAAGACCATGAGTTAGAGATTCAGTTAGCTACAGTCATATCCACTTGGGAAATTTGAATTCATACCCCATGCATTCAAATTATTTCCTATGTAAACTATTGTAACACTGGATATTATTATTGTGAATGATACTGTAAATTCCTGAGCAATACTTGTCTGTTTCTTTTGCTGCAAACATTATTAGAAATATATGCTTGAATATCTAAATGGAATTAAAACTCTAATGCTTATACACATTCAATATATATTTTACTGGTTTAGTGTCTTTTGCAGATATCGTTGTTAGGGCTCTCCCCTCGGAGGATCAGGCTTCTAAAGAATCTAGAAGATGTGACTAAGATGACAATGGTCACTTTCCTCCACATATGTTTGCTGATGGATTGGCATGCCATTTATTTGAAGGATATAAGACTCTAGAATGTTGATATATTCATCTAACCATATGATTAGTTTTTCCAAACAGTCCCTAAGGGTGGAGTTGTAGGTCTTCCAAAATGGGGTTTTAGGAAATTGACTAAAGTATTGAAAAATTAGTCTAAGTTTCCCTAAGAAAATGCTTACCATATATCATAAGTTAATGATAAAAATTAACTGCAAGTATCAGGATATTTCTTGTTAAAGTCTTTATCTGACCATGGTCTCATTATTCCTAAAGAGTGCTTGAAGACAAAGTTATAGGTCTTCCAAGATGGGGTTTCAAGATGTTTTGCTCAGTTTAGTAAAATGCACACCTAGATCAGAGGATGTTGAATCTAAAGGTGAAACCAATTTTGATTTGCTCAATTATATGTCTTACATCATCTGTTATCATTGATTCTTTATTTTGGTGAAGTAAAAATTCCACCAAGTATAAAATCTGCTGTTAAAACTGGCTAAGTAGCCTTAGGAAAATGCACACCATCCTCTCTATTTGAAGGATTAATTTATTCTGAGGATATAGGAATATCGAGTGTTGATATGTGCATCTAACCATATGATTAGTTTTTCCAACCAGTCTCGAAGGGTGAAGTTATAGGTTTGCCAAAATGGGGTTTTAGGAAATTGACTAAAGTATTGGAAAATTAGTCTAAATTTCCCTAAGAAAATGCCCGCAATATATCATAGGTTAATGATAAAAATTATCTATGAGTATCTCATATATATTTTTGAAGTTTTTATCTAACCATGGGCTCATTTTTCTTAAAGAGTGTATGAAGAAAAATTTATAGGTCTGCCAAGATGGGGTTTTAGTGTTACAGAGAGAAACTTCCTATGGCTTGGGGTGTACCGCAATAGATAGCTAGACACTAGAAATCAATCTTTCCCAATATGCAAGAGAAACCAAACATCTAACACTAAGGGATATCGAATCGTATCTTGTTCTGGACAGTTTAAGTAGATCCCTGTTGAGCTTTTCCAATTCACGCTTGCTTTAGCAATTCGATCTCAACAACAACAAACAAGACAAGCATGCTATATAATGATGTGTTAGACCAACTGTAGCATATATATTCCATAATGTATAAGCAATTAAACATGTCCATGGATACAATATTCATATTCAAATGCACATTAATTGGATAGGAAAATATATTTCTATTAATAAAATTAGAGATTACAAAAGTGACAACCTCTGTCGGCATGTCTACAAACCGGATAAACCGAGTCCTGCACTTGGGCCTCCACCACCTCAATCCTCCATCTCTTGATATCAAGCTCAAAGAAAAAGGCAATCTTGGGAAGAACACAAACTGCTCCAAAGGGACAAAGGGATGCAGACTCAAGTACAAGAAAATTGAGGCAACAATGGACTCTAGTTTCTTTGCTCTTCAATTCCTCCTCTTCAATGTATCCAAGGGGTTCCTTATATAGCAATCCAAAAGGTAAATGGAGGGTTGAATCCGAGAATTCTCATGGCATTACAATGGAATCAAATCATGAGAGATGAAATCTCATGAACACTGGCACGATCAAGGAGGTAGCATATATGGAATTCCACCAAGCTAGAAGGTCTTCTACACAAAATGCTACGAGTACATGTCCTACTATATGAATAGATGTGTTGAGGTCAAACATAGCAGTCCATCATTTGATTACCGGTCATTTATGTATACCGTTAACATACGTGAGATCACCCACTGATAATGAAAATGGGAATTAAGGTACAGAGTGCAATCTAAAAAGTGTGAATAGATTTGTTGAGGTTGAACACTTGGAAGAATCCATCGATTAGGGGACATTTTTGTATTTCCAAAACTATCGATGGTGAGAGAACCTAACATTGATGACTGTAAGTCTCAAGGCACTCAAAGGACTCTAGACTCGTATTCTAGAATAAATGATCTGATGTTGATAGAATGGAATCCGTTGGAAGGAGGGCATTAAGGCACCCCCCATAAACCAACACAAGGTACTCAGCAACACTGTATAATGTGAAAAAACATGAATAATATGTGCACGAACCAGTAACAGTACCAGGAATGGCCGACATGCAAATTCAAGAGAACTAAGGAAGGACGACTCAGGCTTTAACTTCCTTCGAACAAGAGCATAAAGGAAAATGGCGACTGAAGGTAGGAAACATGGACTCGATATGCAAACTTGGACATCTCTATGACACAAGAGGCATCAACAGAGGCTCTATAGGGACTAGAAGCTTGACCAGTCGGTGGAGATAAACTTAGAGTAATGAGTACAACTCCTAAAGTCAAACTAATAACCCAACCAATGGATATGATATACAGTGCTCTGTTCGAAGGTGAAACGACTCAAATGATGCCAAATATAACATATTTTCTTGCCTAGATTTTTAGTTTTTTTATTTTTTTGGACTTTTTTCAGATATTTTGAAAAGCTTGAAAAATAATAAAAGTGCTTTAGATTACAAATCTAGGAGGAGACGAGTGTTAGGGGACAAGCAAACTAGTTCCAAGCAGTGGAACATGCCTATGATCAATGAAAGGATATATGTGCAGGATAATGACACTCGAGGGAAGGTCTCTTCCGGTAAAAGGGATGATAAAGCTGCAAAAGATATATAAAAAGGCTCTGCTTAGCTAGACATGAGACAAGATCGGGCTATATGGCTGATAACTCAAAGTCAGGAAGCCGGTATAAAGCTCAAGAAGGAAAGGAAAACTCTTTAAAATGCAATTACAGCTTGATATATGCAAGGGAGTCCCAAGGCAATGGTGAGCATAAAGTTCAAGAGGAGTATGAAGCTCTTGCTCAAGGACATGGCAGAACTAAAAATGGACTCCCACGCCCTAGAGGAGAAATGTTAGCATGGGCACCAAATGCAATGTAGGATATATTTAGGGCACCCATGTATGGGAAATCTCTACCATTCACATAACTCCACTTCTAAAAGCAGCATGAAGGTTCCATGACATCATGGAATGGGTTCATACCTAAGGTTAAGATGAAACGATCATAAGGTCATGTAAAATGCAAGCGCATGTGAAATCCTAACCTATATGCCCGTTTATACATGATACCTGTAATAGACATGAATGGGTCGAAGTATCGGTCAAACCACACTCAAAATGGGCTCCTACAGCATCATATTAGTGCAAATGGTCCAAAATGGTCAGAAACGGTAAAAAACTATAGGAAGTGGGTAAAAATTTCAATTTTTTTCTATAAAATAGTGAAAAATTAAATTTTTTCATACCATTTGAAAATTCACCCACCATAGTGCATTTGTGTCCAGAATTTCAAGAGCTGATTCCGGGAGCATCGTCCGACAAAATCACTCTGTGTTTGGTCCAGGTAATTACGCATGCCCTCCTCTTTCACTTTCATGCAAATTTTTTTAATTTTAAGGGTCAATTTTTTATTTATGCCACTCCAAAATGTGTGTTTTGGCCAATGCAAAAATCGAGTCTTTTTCTACGTATAGGGCTGGGTATACGCGGAAAATACCATGATACCCACGTACATATGCGACTGTTTTGCAAACAGTCGTGTACATGGCCACAAAGATGATTTTCAAAGGAAAATACTGATGAAACTCAAAAATTTTTGTGCAGGATGGTGCTAGAATGGAGAGAGAGAGAACATGGTGATGTTGAAGAGGTATTTCAAGGAGATATAATGGCTCGACAAGTGCTGAGGGCTCGTGGGTTATACACATTTTGGCGCCTTGGAAGATTGAGGGCTAAACCAAGGCTACTCCAACTGCTAGTAGACTACTAGGATCCAGACTCTGAATATTTTCAGCTGGATGGGATGTCACTCAACATCGAGCTTGAGGACATATATTTTATCATAGGTTTCTCCTGACAAGGGGAGGTGGTGAACCTCTGATCCCATGGGCCAGGAGGCAGGATGACTATAGATGAGTACATATATGTGTATTGCCTTCCCGATATAGAGAAGGTTGGGAGTCAAATCTTAACAAACACCATTCAGAAACTGGCATTGAAAGCCATACTATTGGCAATGGGAAGGATCGTTGGGTTAGCATCACTCCATCAGGCCTCAAGGCCAATGATGTTCTATGCAGTAGAGTGCATGCGACCTATGATATATGACTGGAGTACCTCACTGATAAGCAACATGAAGCAGAACCTCAGTGACTGCAAGATGGGAAGGGTACGGAACTTTGGGTTTGACATCATACTGAGTGCATTCTCTTTTGATAGGGTACTGAGGCTAAGCCCTAGAGTTGAGATTTCTCCACACGAAGTTAGGGATCTGGCTCAGCTACGCTGGGCCCATGTCATGCAGAGACTAGGAGGGTGTAAGGTGGCTAACCCCTATCCAACAGAATTCTTCCTTTGATGGCGGAGATAGATCATCACCATAAACGACTACCCCTATGTAGGGTTATACTTCCACAGAGATCCCGATATTCCCCTACCACTAGGATCATCATATGGAGACATAGGTAATGAACCCCAACTCACTTTTGTTTTTTGAGTTATTAAATTTTTTTGTATTTTTTGATATATGAAATCAAAAGACATGTTTTTGGTGTGACGACACATAATGATAATCTACCATGTATATGCATATGTGGGACCATGACAACTAGAAGGATTTCCTTGTCATCGATAGAGGGGAAGAGGCGATGAGAGCATGGGTGTGGATGAAGAGCAGATGCTCCAAAGCATTCACACAAACTTTGTTCGCTTGAAACACAGGGTTCCCATGGTGTAAGTCAAGGACTTTCCTGAGGCTATGCAGCACCAGGTGGTTAGAGTACCAGGGGCATGGGTTCGATTATTTCACCAGCTAGCTAGAGCCATGGTTTTCTACCATGATCAACACCCTCCTCCACCTTAGGCTTAGAGACCTAGGAGTATATTTTTGTATTATCGTGTAGTATATTTTGTGGGCTCGGAAGCCCCAATTTTGTATATGACACTTATGTATTATGACGTCACCTTTTTTGGACTTAATGAAAATATTTATGATGATTGATTATTATTCTATTTACATGTGTAAAATGTGTTTTTTAAATGCTTATGGTCTATGAAACAAATTCCAATCTAGTACATAGTTAGCATATGAATCAATAACTTGATTAAAGTTTCTTGAAATGTGAATGTATGTTATGCTCTCAAATTGTCGTTCTAGCAATCTTACACGCAATAATATTTGTAACAATGTCAGATCCATAACATAATACAAGCCATTAAGTTGTGAGACCACTAACTGCGAATCAAGACGTACCTCGAGAGAAAGAACACCATGTGAAATGGCATCCCACAATAACTCAATCATGACACTATATTCAACAACATTGTTCGATGACAACACTTGACCCGTAGGAGTATAGATCACCCAAGCAGCCAAAGATGAGTATTGAGTGTGGTAGCTAGCACCATCAGCGAATCCTATGTAAACGAAATATTCCATTGACATCTGGCATAACAAATGAAAGCTAATTAACAAACTAGATCACCATAAGAAGACTTAACTATGCAATGCAAAAAATGTACAATAATATACAAAAGTCAGCCCTGACTGAAGATCGTGCATAGTACTTTTTAAGATAGAGCCCATTTCTAGGCTCCGCCAAGGATGTCCCTTCATAATCCACCAAATCATAGGCTCATTTCTCTAAGAAATGCTTAACCATGTAAGGACCATGCCACATCGGGTTGAAATTTCCTGCCCCCAAGGGTTCCTTAGATTGATCCCACAAAAGGACCAATTCACCTTCACTAAAACTCCTAGGATGGATAGAATTATCATACTGGACATTAACGCGACCCTTGTTAACCTCAAGAGCCACTAAAGCATCTCAATGCTGCTCATCAAGCTTCTCCAAGTGGACCAGACAATACTGACTCCACCATCTAGCTTCAACGAAGGGATTTCGCATTCAACCGACAATACCGACTCCACCCCATTCACAAGCTGATAGAGAGAAAAACCGATGGCAATATTAACTGTGGTTCTATAGGCCCAAAAAGCAGGATACAACATGATATGCCAATTATTCTTGCTCTATGCGATGGTTCATTGGAGAATGGAATTAAGTGACTTGTTCACTGCTTC
Source organism: Pseudotsuga menziesii (assembly GCA_001517045.1). Taxonomy (NCBI): domain Eukaryota; kingdom Viridiplantae; phylum Streptophyta; class Pinopsida; order Pinales; family Pinaceae; genus Pseudotsuga; species Pseudotsuga menziesii. Next base: position 121,712 of record LPNX010202096.1, read on the forward strand.
AAACTGTCCATTCACTTGAGGGTAATAAGAAGAGAAATGCTCTTGCTTATACCCTAAATTTGAAGACAACTCTTCCATCATTTTTTTCTGAAAGTGCCTACCATGGTCAGTGACAAGATCCCTCGGAATTCCAAATTGGGTGATAATCTAGTTAAATACAAAATGCGTGGTTGTTTCACCATCGGATTTGATAGTGGGCATAGCCTCCGCCCATTTCGTGAAATAATAAATAGACACAATAATATGATATTTCCCCCCAGCCGAAGCTGGGTTGCAATCCATAAAGTTGACCCCCCACTTTGTGAAGGGATCGACGGTGACAATAGGATGCAAAGGGGCCGGATGCGAGTGCATATTCTATGCAAACACCTGGAAAGGGTGGCACCTCTTGACCACATTAATGCAATATTTAAATATGGACGGCCAAAAATTACCCGCTCTCAAATTTTTTTCAGCTGTAGAAAGCCCATATAAATGACCACCACACACCCCTCCATGGAAATAATTAAGCATGACCTCAGCCTCCTCATGAGTTAAGCAACGATGTAAAATGGAATCAACCCCACGATGATATAAAGTATCATCTGCTATGAGGTAGTTCTTCACTACATGATGTAGTCGTCGACGCTCATCTCGCGAGAGGTGAGTAGGAACCTTCAATGTTTGCAAATAAACAATAATATCCCCATACCAAGGGTCCGCTATTGAGATGCGAAATATATGCTCATCAACAAGAAAATCCTCATGAGCCTCTTCTTCATCCAAATTTGGAAAATCCGATATAAGCTTAGAAAAAACTAATTATTTCTTCGAATTTTCTAAAGGAAATTCGAGGTCAAACTCTTGCAATCTGACAATCCATTTATTATAATTACCCCCAATCATCCTTCTGGGATGGATTTTATAATGTATTTTGGCCATCATGTTACCCCTCTGACCTCACACATTAGGGGGCATCTGTTATAGATGATTTTACCACACATGGTTGATCACATATTTATGCCCTTCCTTGTCCCTCTATAGGCTCTTTAGACCCCATGGACTTGTATTATCCTTTGATGTTCCAAGATCAACCCTTAAAAACCCCTGTTTATTGGTGAAAGCAAATTTTAATCTCAAACCCACGTACATCAGGATGTGTGCATAAAGCCAAATAGTTTTGGATTTTTCCTCATATGAGTCCGAACCACTTGACTCTTAGCCTTCCAAATTCTTTGAGAACGCTCGGATTCGACCCTCCATTTCACTTTTGGAGTGCTATATAAGGAACCCCTTGGATACATTGAAGAGGAGGAGTTGAAGAGCAAAGAAACTATAGTCCATTGTTGCCTTAGTTTGCTTGTACTTTAGTCTGCAACCCTTTCTCCCTTTGGAGCACTTTGTGTTCTTCCCAAGCTTTCATTTTTCTTGTGAGCTTGCTATCGAGAGATGGACGATTGAGGTGGTGGAGGCCCAGGTGGAGGACTCGGTTTCTCTAGTTTGTAGACGTGCCAACAGAGGTTGTCACTTTTGTAATCTCTGATTTTATAAATAGAAATATATTTTTCTGTCCAATTAATGTGCATTTGAATATGAATATTGTATCCATCCCTAGTGGAGTCTCCAATTCTGTTACGAAGAGAAACTTCCTATGGACTGGGGTCTACCACAACAAACAACTAGACACCATAAATCAATCTTTCCCAATATTCAAGAGAAACCAAAAATCTAACCCTAAGGGATATCGAATCGTACCTTGTTCTAGATAGTTGAAGTAGATCCCCGTTGAGCTTTTCCAATTCACGCTTGCTTTAGGAATTCACTCTCAACAACAGCAAAAAAGACAAGCATGTTATATAATGATGTGTTATACCTAATCTAGCAGATATATTCCATAATGTATAAGCAATTAAACATTTCCATGGATACAATTTTCATATTCAAATGTACATTAATTGGATAGGAAAAGATATTTCTATTAATAAAATCGGAGATTACAAAAGTGACAACCTCTATCGGCACGTCTACGAACCAGATAAATTGAGTCCTCCACCTGGGTCTCCACCACCTCAATACTCCATATCTCGATAGCAACCTCACAAGAAAAAGGAAAGCTTGGGAAGAACACAAAGTTCTCCAAAGGGACAAAGGGATGTAGACTCAAGTACAAGCAAACTGAGGCAACAATGGACTATAGTTTCTTTGCTCTTCAATTCCTCCGCTTCAATGTATCTAAGGGGTTCCTTATATATCACTCCAAAAGGGCAATGGAGGGTCGAATCCAAGCATTCTCAAGGCATTTGGAAGGCCAAGAGTCAAGTGGTTTGGACTCATATGAGGAAAAATCCAAAACTATTTGGCTTTATGCACACATCCCGATGTAAACGGGTTTGAGGTCAAAAGTTGCTTGTGCACGCGAGTATTTGGTTAAAAGTCATGTACAACAATAAACAAGGGGTTTTTAAGGGATGATATTGGAGCATCAAAGGATAATACAAGTCCATGGGGTCTAAAGAGTCTGTAGAGGGACAGGGAAGGCCATAAATATGTGATCAACCATGTGTGGTAGGATCAACTATAACAGTTAGCACCCTGTAATTTTCCAGTGGCCGCTGCAGGAAGTCACGGGGGTGGCCATTTCAACCAACTTTAGACTGTATTCTATCCGATACATTTAGAGAGGGCTCTTTCTTGTCACAGAGGAAAGAAACACATATATATAAAGCTTTGGATAGCTCGTAGAAGGCTATATTTCTGATGATAACAAGGTGTTGGTAGATTTAAAAAATGGCAAAACAGACTTAGAGAAAAATCATTGGGCAATAGAGTCAAATCCTAAATCAATCAAGGGTATTATAGAAAAAATGAGAAATGGGATTTCCTTTATATTCCGAGGTAAAGTAAGCAGCACATAAAGTTTAATATTTTGATAAGGGTGGTAAGGGGAAGAGGAAAGCCCAACTAAACAAGAGGAACCTATCTATGGATGAATATCTTGCACCACCTTTAGTAGAATAAACAACAAAGGTTGGTATTTGCAGTGGAGCATAGGATATGAATTCCAAACAATTTACCAAGACACAATAACAAATGCAACATCTGATATGAGGAGCCGTTAACTAAGAGAGAATTCCTTGTATACTAGTCTAAAGTGCATTAGCAGAAATACACAAAAATGAAAGTGATGAACATGGAACACAGACTGAATGCAACCACCGTGATGAATCTTAGAAACGCAGGAGAATATTTCTCATTAATACTTCCAAGAGAGTTACAGAGACAAAACGAGAGCAAAATGATTTTTGAACAAAAATTCCAACCCCTGCGTCATCAATTGAGGTCTTATTGTCATGGATCTCAGGACCAAACCCAAAACAGAGGCCATTTCTGTTACAAAAACTGGGAATCAAATCCTGGATCATCATTCAAATCCTAATAGTTTTCTTGAGGTGGAAGGTACACCATAATGCTTTACCCAAAATTGGCCTTTCAGTACAACATCCACGCTAGACCCAAAATGACAACGCGGAGTAAGAGATGCATGCTCGCTTTCCCTAGTGGTGATGCCCAACTTCTTCCTAATGGTTTCAGTTTCTCAGGGATGACCTACTTCACTAAACCTTGCTCATACTCCAACTAAGCGTTGCATTCATGCAGACCCTTTTCCCTCGAGCATCTTGAATAGCACGACATTTATTTTTGGTCGTAGATCTCCTCTATGTAAAGATCATCTGTTGCTTGCTGTTGCATTTTACATGATTTTGCGATTGTTACTTTGGTTAGCCTCCTTACACCATTCGTCGATGAAGATGCTACACACCGTTGATCTAGACTGCATCAGACACCAGTCGTTGATAGATGACATACCCTTGAACATGTCGCAATGGCCTCCTTTGCTAACCATCATGCACCTTTGTCACACAAAACCTGCTGCCATCATGGATCAAACGTGTTGTAAGATCTTTACCATCCATATGTGCGGGACCTACTATCCCTTCTCAATGCTCTATCCTGCTAATCATCGTGCATGTTGTCGCTACGAGTTGTGTTCCCGCCATAGATCGTGAGTGTCAAAGGATCATGGTCGTCGATGGTTTTGAAGGGAGGTACGAATTTCATGATCCTCCACAATTAAATAGGTCGTGCTTCTTCCTTTTGGAAATTTTTTTTCGCTATCGATATGACTTGGCCGGGCACTCGCGTCACTGCTTTCCAGGATCTGTGGGGTCTAGGTGCATTTGCAGGATTTTCTCTCTGATTTTTCCTATCCACCTTATCATCCCTTCAGCTCGAGATGGGGTAGTTCCCCTGTGCCAGTTCCCTTCAAAATATTAGCACTGGTGCGAGCCAGGTGCTTACAGTGGCTCCAACTTGAGGATTCCATCCTCCCTGTGAGGTAGAAAAGGATTGCATAGGTCATGTGTCTTATCCATTGGATCACCCCAAACTCTCCTGCAACTTCAAAATTTACTTCAGAAACAAAATTAATGATGATGTCTCCTGAAGATCTTACTGCCTTCACCTCGGGCTTTAAATCCTGTCAAAGAGCCATCCACACATGCAGTATATTTTAAAACAAAAGAAAATGGTATATACAATGACAGTGGGATTGATTCCTCCTATAAGAATTAATGTTTGAGGAGCCTCTTGTTAACTGGAGCAGCAGATACCAATCCACCTTCCATTTCTTCTAACACATAATCATTCTTTCCCCTGAAGGCGGAGATCTTGTGTGGGCCCTTCCATAGGTGGTAAAATTTTCCATGCTTTCCTTTCTCCTCATGGGGTGTCTTCCACTGTAACACCATGTCACCTATCTGGAAATCATTGGGTTTGGTTCTTCTGTCAAAAATTCATTTCATCTTGTCCTGGAAAGGATAGGTTTTGTCGAAAATTTTCTCTTGTTGCTGCTGTAGCTCAACTAACTGATACATTCTTCTCTAGGTGGGGTGAGTTTCAACATCCTCTTCTTGCAATAATCTCATCACTGATAATCTTGGGGAGTTAGATAAAATTACTTATGAACCATAGACCAACTGGAATGGTGAGGTTCCTCTGAGACTTATTTACATTAATTGTATCATCCCACAAGGTGTGGATCAATTTAGTGTGCCAAGATTTCTTATTTTCCTGTAGCAACTTCTTTATGATCCTCATGAGACTCTTATTTGAGGATTCCGCCAGTCCATTTCCTTGGGGGTAGTATGTTGTGGAATTCCCCAGCTGTATTTGGTATTTGAAATAGAAGGAAATCATATTCTTTGATTTAAAATATGGAGTGTTATCAGTAATTATTTTTCTGAGAACACCAAACCTGGACATGATATGCTCCTCCAAAAATTTCATGATTACTGTTTCGATGGCCTATCTTGTGGGGATGGCCTTGATCCATGTTGTGAAGTAATAAATTATGGTTATGATCGATCTATGCTTCCTTGAAGAATGAAGATTTATTTCTTCGATACAATATAGCCCCCATTTCTGGAAAAGGGGCTTCGACCTGGATGGGATTTAAAGGAAATGGCATCAATTTTCTCCTCCCTTCAAAAATCTGGCATTTATGGTAGGCTACTACTTTCTTATGGGTGTCAGAGAATATTGCAGGCCAGTAAAATCCCACCCTCATAATTTTGTTTACTATGGTTTTCTAGTAGTGATTCCCTCCACATTCCCCTATGTGGAATTTCTCCATGAGTCTCTTGTCCTTGTGCTCATCCACACAGTTTAACAAAATTTCCCTAGGATCTTTCCAATACAACTTCTCGTTTAGGATGCAGAACCTTGTCACTTTCTATTTGAGGAATCTGGCTCTAATTTTATCCATGCCCTGCAGGGCCTGCAAATGGTGCAGGATGAAAATGACATCAACATACCATGGTGATGATAGAAAATGCTCACCCATTGGGGGACTAGGCTATCTATGAGGCTCCTTCTCTCAAACTGATAACTCAAGGATCATGTGCAAGCTGAGAGCATCATAGTTGGACATGGACATAATTTTAGCTAACCCATAATCCTTGACCAACTTCGTGGGTTTGATTTCTTGATCATACTCGAGCAAAATTGCTATCGATTTTCCCCTCCGTCCCTCCAGATCTGGTTGAGTCAGAATGTCCTTCACAGCGCTAGTGGGCACGTGGGATATATAATATGGGAATGTAGGAAGTACACTCTAAAATATTTTTGAGCTTGCACCGGATCATATGCCTGCTTGTGTAGGATGTTATCCTTCAAGGGACATCCCTAAAAGTCTTGCTATAGAAAGCGATGGGCTGCTCATATCCTTCATGTTTCTTTTGTAGCAGCACCCCTTCCACCGTGTGCTCGGAGGTGAGTGAGAAGATGAGGAAATATTTGGAGAAATTCGAGCCCATGAGAATAGCTTCCTCAGCTATGTCCCTATTTATGCCTTTGAAGGATTGTTTGGTTTCAGGCGTCCACCTGATTTCTTGGTATTTTCCTAGCATGTTAGTTATATATTTGACTATTTTAGCAAATGCAGCTATGAATATTCTGAGGAAAATTACCTTTCCCAGGAACGATTGAACTTCTGGCTTGTTCCGAGGGAGCTTGATTTTGCTAATATCCTTGACCCTCCTAGGATATATCTTGATGCCTTCTCAAGAGCTTATATGCCCCAAAAACTTCCCCTTCTTCGTAGTAAATAATGACTTTTTAGGATTCAGGGAGATTCCAAACTTCCTGCACTTCTTGAATGTTTTCAAGAGGTGGGCGACACGTTCTTCATTAGACTTGGAGAAAACAGTGATGTCGTCCAGTTAGATAACTAGTATTTTGTCTTTTTCATCGCGAATGCTATGTCCATGGCCATATGGAAATTTGTGCTCACGTTCATCAGTCCAAACATCATTTTAGTGTACTTGAAGGTGCCCCAAGGAGTGGTGAAAGTTATCTTCTCTTGGTCATCTATATGAACCACAATCTAGTTATATCCCAAGAAAACATACAGCATGGAGATCCTTGTTAGGATTATTAATCCTCCCTTGGTAAAATGTCTATTAGATTAATTTTTCCTAACTTAGGAACCTTAATTAATTAATTGGGTCCACTAGTACGATTGGGTCCACTTAACCTAATGGGGCCACATGTACTAGTCACTGGACAGTGGGGAACACTGCTAGAGGTTAAATACCACTTACTGCATGTGCATGCATCAGTTTGGGTGCCTCCTAGACCAATCCATACATTTTAGGAGCCATTGAGAGTCCCGTCACCAACCTACTTCAGTTAGTTGGAGTTAGTACTAGCTAGTCTCAGTTAGCCCCCAGTTACTTTCAGTTAGTTCACAAACAGTTATCTAGCGCATGTCTTGCATGGATAATGCATGGATGCATGTGGAGTAGGTGCCTTTTCCCACCTACCACACTCATTTGCACCGAGTTAACTAGTTGTCACTAATTGTTTGAGTTGGTTAGACATCTGGTAGTTGATTTTGGACTCCGATATTGATTGAGATACCATGAGTTAGAGATTCAGTTAGATACATTAATATCCACTTAGGAGACTTGAATTCATACCTCATGCATTCGAATTCTTTCCTATGTAAACTATTGTAACCCCAATTATTATTATTGTGAATATACTGTAAATTCCTGAGCAATACTTGTATGTTTCCTGTGTGGTTTGTTTTGTTCAGTTTGTATCTTCATTCTCCATTATTTTGCTGCAAAAATGATTAGAACTATATGCTTGAAGATCTAAATGGAATTCAAATTCTAATATGGTATTAGAGCCTTCTCAAGAAGGTTTCATGCTTGTTTCTCCCCATCGAACATCAGAAGCTGTTGGGTTTCCACAGAAGTCCCCTATGATGATTTGATAGCTGTGGATTTGTTCGGAGCAGTGGAGAGGGTGTGATGGACCTTGAAAACATGTTCATGCTAGGAGGAAAAGCATGATTCTAAGAATTCATATGTTTTAGTGTGTTATTGCAGTGAAATTGACATGTGCTATGTAGCTTGTGTGAAGTTTTGTAGTACTTCCAACCAGAGAAATTATGAGTTCTCAAACTCCTGATTCACAGATCCTCACAAATTCCAATTATCTTGATTGGAGGATTGATATGCAGCTGGCATTGCGCAAGCATGGCTACCATAGGATCATACATGGATGGGATCCCGAGCCTCATCAGCCAGTAGAGTAGAACAAGTTTCTGAACCATTGTGATGAAGCAATCGGGTACTTATGGACTTATATTTCCATAGATCTCCTCTTCCACCTAGAAAGCTTGAGGACTCCTAGAGAATCATGGGAGAACATTGATATCTTGTTTAACAAACAAGATGAGCTTCGGGGACACATTCTAGAGAATGAGTTGGTATCTTTACATTCCAAAAGTTTCGAGACTATTGAGAAATTATTTACTAAATTCAAGTCTATAGTACTACAGTGCAGACAGTGCGGGATAGAGCGGAAGGATGAGTAGAATGTCCTTTCCATACTCAACAAACTAGGCCCTGAGTATTTTGTATTTGTTTCCATATTTCATTCCAAGCGAGAAATCTTTCCTGATTGGAAGGTGGAGCAAGACAAATTGATGAGAATGTGAGTCATCAATACCTCCAAAGATCAATCTCTCCTAGTTTTTGACTCTTCCAAAGTGCAAGCAAAGGGGAAATCAAAGAAGAAGGAGGCAAAGGAAGCTGATTTGAATCCTAAACAAAATCAACAAACTTTCGAAGGGGCTTCCGGCTCTAAGAAGAAGAAGTTTGAAAAGAATTTATGTCCTTATTGTGAAAAGGGGTACCATCTTGAAGATCATTGTATGAGGAAAGAAATTGATGAAATGCCATCTCTTCTCAAGCAACATAATATTGCTTCCCCAAGAGCAAAGAATCCCGATGGAGAACCATAGAAAAAATATATTGAAAGAAACTATCTCTTCATACTCAACATACATAATAGATTCTAGAGCTTCCAATCACATGGTTTCTTCCAAAGAATCCTTCTCTACCCTCTCACTAACAAAGGGGCTGAACATTCACATGGGAGATGATTCCCAGATTCCAACAGAAGGAAGGGGCTCAGTCAGAGTGAAGCATGGTGAGTTCAAGAATTTCTTATATGTACCATCCCTTGCTGCTAACCTATTGTCTGTTTACTAGATGACTCATATGGGCTCTCTCAAGAGAGTTACATTCGATTCAGAATCAGTTGAGATTATAGAAAAAGACACTGGACTACTTGTAGTGAAAGGTATTGTAAATCAATTTACCAAAGCTTATGAGTTCTGTTGTAGCTGCAACATTTTCCCAAAATTCAAAATTTTTTTGGGACCCTCCTTTTATTTCGTTTTAATCAGCTCCCTGGTTTTGTTTGATGTTTGCTCAAGAATTACCTTTATGCCAGCCATGTTTTACAGTTTGTATTGGTTTTGCCCTGCCATCGGAAGTGTTTTAGACTATTGAGTTGAGATTCCAGTTATCTGCATGCCCGCCGTTTCAGAAAAGAACGGGACATCAAGACCGATCCAAGGGTTATTGGTCTCCGATACACTTTATTCGTCGGTGGATGTGTTAAGATCCGTTGGAACGTTTGTCTCTACGTCTCCTACCGTTGTGGAGGAGGTATTGAGAAGCTTCCTGATGTTTGTATTATCCTTTTTCGATCCTCGCCATTTTTTATTCGCAGATCCTTATGCTTTCAGCTTTCACCGTTGCGGATTTGGGAAGCACTATCCTTCCAATGTAGTTTGTTTTCTACTTGACCAATTTTTTAATTTTCGCCGAAGTAATGTTTATTTTTGCCTCCGATTTTAATTGGTCCGCGAAACTCGGTGCCTTTATGGTTTCCGCCGTTGCGGCTCTTCAACTAACTATTGGTCCGAGACCTTAGTTTGGTGAGCTCCGATGTGAGGTTTATTTGTTTCTCTTGCCGATACCATTGCGGGTCTCCTAGCTATTTCATCATCCGCCATTGTGGAGGTGATACTGACAGGATTGCCGATCCCATAGTCGTTTTGCCTCCCGATTGGTTTATTTTTCCCGTCGCCTATATGTTGACCGCGATGTATAATTTGGGGTCGGGGTTTATTCTTTTTGTTGTTGCTGTTTTGCAATTTTCCTATGCTGTCACTATCGCTTCAAGCAGACCATTGTACTCGCTGTTGGTACTTCGCTCCTAGGTGGCTCCGCCATGGATGTTTGCATTTTTTCCTCGACCGGTTGCGCAGCACATTTCTAGGTAGGCCTTGATTCCCATTTTACTTTTTCCATTCGATTGGTTGGACTGATTTTGTCGCCCTTGGTTAGTTCCTCTCTCAGTGGTTAGTGGATACCTAGGTTTCCATTTCGGCGTGTATATATAATCTAGGTAAATGGTATGGCTGCTCAGTGGGGGGTTTTGTTGTTTTGCTTGATGATTTCATTCATGACCGTTATGATTTTGCAGCCCACACTCGACTGCTGGGGAAACCAGTGCAGACAGCCGTTACGCTGTCCACACCAATATCCTCCAGTCTGTGTGTAGCCATCCGGGGAGAGCGTTTTCTTGTTTACTTCAGAGATGCCGAGGTTTTGGTTCCACAGTATGGTCGTCCTTGTTTTTTCAAACCAGGGTTGCGATGTTGAAGTGACGCCCCGCTTAGGATGAGATTGTTAAACTCGAATATGAACCCCGGACCAATTTAGGGTTCAGAATGCATTATCTATGCGGATTTTGATGTGAGTGCTTTTTGCAAGAAGCAGCGTCCTCTTATTTTCCATGTCCAGGCCGAATGCACCCAATGTTTAAAAGGCACCGCCTCCTTCATCTTATGATTTCTTTGTTCAACCACCTCTCTATCAATACCACCAACCTCAAGCATACAGTGAGTTAAGTGCACTATCACAATGCAATATCCTTCACGTGGGATTAGGCATCTTATTTTCCGCGTAACGATTTAGTTCACAGCGTCGAGAGGAAAATTTTTCTTCATTGAGAAAAGCCATGATATTCTAAGTTAGTTCTGCAAATGTTGGTTATGTGCTAGTTTTAGCTCTTTTAGCAGATTGGTTTTGCATAGGAATGCTTGGTTTTTAGTATTGTTTGTTTATTTTCATAGCCGCAATCATGTTTAGCCTAAACGAGATAAAATGCTCATACATTTTGTCTCCATTTTTGAATGTTATTGAGGAATGGCCCAACAGAACCTAAAAGGATTTTGTGTATGACAGGGAAATTCTTCAGAATTTGAGATGTCTAAACGACAGAAGAAGAAGGATCCTATAGTAGAAGAGGAACCCGAGGTTGAAATTGTTACCAAAGTTGAGTACACTTACGAGGATACCAAATGCATAGTTGGTATGGAACCTGAATAACACACTGGGAGGTACCTGACATAGGTTTTGAGGAGGAAACAATATATGCAAATATAGAGAGATCTGCGTTGATGAGAGTTGCTACTAGACCTGAGCTTTTCCCGTGCTCAGAGGTGATTTGAAGGATTCTTCCCAGGGCAGATGTAACCACCATGATTTTGGCAAATATTGACAAACAGGGTTATGTTGCTTATAGCCCTGGGTACGTGTCACTGGCCTACCACTTATTGGAAGCACATGTGTACTTAACTGAAGACTGGTTGAAGACAATCAAGCTAGACCTAGTCGAGACACTGAAAAGAATGTTGGTGCCTGGAAAGAGCTTTAGGACTAGGCCATCCAAGGAATATGATACTACCACTTTAAGGACCTCTTACAGGTTCATTGCCCTGATGCTAAATAGGATTTTTGGGAGGGCCCACGGTAAAACTTTAAGTTGGGGTGGGTGCTTATTATCTTCTATGTTGCAACACAGGGGAAAGTGTTCAATTGGGCAAACATTGTGTCCAACAGCTTCTCAGCCTACATTGCTTCAGCAATAGGAGGGGTGTCCCAGAAGAAATCATAGTTCTATATGAGCTCTATATTGATTGATTGCATACTATGCAACCAACCCTTCCCAAATATGAGGTGTATCTGGGACCGAGAGAGAACACCAGTCTACTCAGCTTACAGCCATTGTGGGAACACAAGTACCACAGTCACAATAGAGAAGTGCCTGAGCACTTCATCATGCCATTATATACATTGATCTTCTTAAAAGAGTGCAACTGCATGTCGGAGGAAGCATTGCAGGTTATTGAAGAATATGCAGACTACTACTAAAAGAGGATGGATTGTATTTCAGAATGTATGGATGCTCCAGAGCACCCTCACTACTACGAAAGTATGCCACTGACTACATAGTGTAGAAGGAGGCAGTTAGGAAATTCTTCTTAGATGGCATAGGGATATTTTTATTTCGAACATAAGAAAGCAGCTTATCCTCCCTTACCATTCAGGTTGGGAAGCTATAAGTTCACAAGAGTGAAGAAAGCTGATGAATTTGTGGAAGAATTGGGGAAATTCAATTTTGGGGAAATAAATTTCCACAGGAATGATTCCTGGAATAAAGTGGCAGAGCATTGCAAGGAGGCAAATGTACATTTTGAATACACAAGTCATTGGGATAAAGATGAATCCATTTTCCGTAGTGCAGAAAACATAATGGCCTTAAGAAGAAGATTTAAAAAGAAAATCACCACCAAAGGCGGGAAAGGACAGGATGAGCATAAAAGGGCAGAGGAGGAGGAGGCTAGAAAAAGAGATGAAGATGCTAGGAGACTAGCACAGGAAGCCAAAAACTGGCTCAAAGGTGAGGAGGAAGAAAAGAGAAGAGCTGGACAAGAAGTAGCTAGAAAGGCAGAAGAAGCTGTCTGGAGTGAAGAGGAGGAAAAGAAAAGGAAGATGGATGAGGAACTAAGGAAGTAGGAAGCAGAAAGACTAAAAATGACAGGGGTAGTGATAGAGAAATCAGCTTCCGATCCTGTAGATAGTCAGGCTCAGGACCTGGGTAATCCTGATATTCAAGATCCTGAGGTAGTTGTTGGCAGCACAATACAACAGGCTATGGTCCCTACCCTGAGGCTAATCCCTTTCGAGCAGAAGAAAGGGGAGGAGGTACCGGATTTAAACACTATTTTTTATGACAGGGAAAGAAAAAGAATAGTGAAGAGGACCGAGAGGAAGGTCGATACTGGGGGACAGTCAGGCAAAATGGTAAATGACACAACAGTGGTGTATGGGACAGACAAGGATCCAAGATTCACCATCAGAGCTGGGGTTGCATTGATCAATGCTTCTAAGGACAATGTAGATCGAATAATGACTGATATTGAACAGTTAAAGAAGTCTGCTACCCAGCTAAAGGACACCCTGAGAAGAGAGAGAGAGGAAATTAGTAGATTGAAAAGAAAGTTTGAAGACATACAACATGAAATAAAGTCTTCAAAAGCTGAGCTCCAGTTGCTCCAAGTAGAGAAGAGATCTCTGGAGGCTGCCCAAGGAAGTCTGGAGAAATTGTAGTAGGAATGTCAAGGGTTAAGGATAGAAAAGGATGAGTTGAAGACGGTATGCGAAAGTCTTCACACAGAAAAGGAGCAGCTGCTAGGAAAGATAGGGGAGTTGGAGCTACAGAAAGCTACCTTGGAGGAATTTGAGAGGCAATCTCAGGGGCGGGATGCAGAGCTTAAAGGAAAGGTTACCTCATTAACAGCAGCTCTAGAAGAGGCCAGGGAACATCAAGTCAATCTTCAGCCTTTCAAGGAGCATGCTATAGCACAAAGGAGTAAGATGCAGCAGCTGCAAGTAGCCATAGAGGAAGAAAGGTGCAAGATCTTGCAGGTAGACAATCGACTGGAAGAGATTTTGGAAACATATTCATATTTTGTAGACAGATTGTAGGATATATTAGAAGTCCTGACAGGAAGGATGGCAAGATTAGAAGCGAATGAAGAAACCCCTATAGATCTGCCATCAAAATATCAACAAGCCCTTAGGAAAGACTATGATTTACTGGGGTTTGCTATAAACAAAGCCGGAGAATTCAAGAAGGCTGTCAAGAAGACAAAGGGGGCTTGTGCAAAGTTCTTCAGGAGACTTTTGATTACTTATAATCGTTGCCAGGTTGAGGATGAACAGAGAATGGACGACTTTCTAGACCACGGCATGTTTTTAGAAATGTTGCAAAGAAGATATCAGGAAGATGAACAAAGGATCCAGCACATCAAAGCCCTAGGCGAGCAGACCCTAAGGAATGAAGTAGCTCATTCCACGGTTAGTGTGCAGTTGCTAGAAGACCAAATTCACCTGAGCGCAGCTAGAATAGAAGTAATTAGAAATCAGCTCACTAAATTTGAAATTAATATTCTTTTCTTAGAACCTTCTGAGTTCGAAAGCATTGCCTCAGAGGCTTCAGCGTGGAAGAAGTTTTTGAATAGTCAAGTGGGACCCTCCTCATAAGCACTTTATTTGTTTATTGTGATATATTAAAGAAAAGTATGGGAGGTGAAGCGTTGGGGAAGCCTAAAAGTCATTTGTGGGTAGCCCAACAGCTTTTCTCTTTTTGTATAAATATAGAATATTTAGATAGGATGGGGGACTTTTTCCGAGTTAGATTTGCGAAGACATATTGTAAGAAGAACTATTTTCTTTTGCAATAGATAATTACAATTTGCCTGTTGGAGAAAGCTTGGTGGAATGTTCAAATGTTGTGCTATGTATTTGTTGAAGAGGAACTATTTCATTTTCAGCTTTGTGTCCATTAACTGTGAGATCGTTCTAACTCTTTGAACCTATGTTCTTGTATGAATGTTCTCTAGTTTATTTTATGAAAATTTCCACTATGAGTAATGAATGTTGTTCATAAAAAATTGGCTATCTGGTTGTTCGAATATCTTTAAATGTTCATGTGTTTTGAAAGAAGTATCAGCTATCTGTGATTTTTCATAATGCATGCACAAAACACATTACTCATTAATAAATGATAATCTTGCTCCCTAGGGATAGGTTAGGTAGTTAGTTTTAATTTCTTGCTGTGTGTGATTTAGATGCGAGAGAGTTTAAGACGAAAGGTAAGAACCTGCACATCACATTGTGACCACTCCTCATATTCTCTATCAATATGCATTTTAGATAGGCACTTGCATGTCATACTTAAAACTAAAAACACAAAAATATACACGGTGGACCGGGTCGCAACTGGTAAAACCTTTTATTTTTGTTACTTGACCTACGGTAGCCGGACCGCAAACCGGACGGATTCCCTACACCAAACAGTCACGAGCTAGTTGGGAATGTTGACTGGGGAGAATCCCTTGCTGTTGTTGCCTACGAATTTCCAGGCCTCAATAGTTTCTGGTTCTAGAAGGAGGGCCACCAGTGCATGGCTGGCCGGGGAAATCCATTTCCTTGAAATAACTCCACCAGTGATAGTTTTGAAAACAGTTTATTTCCTAATCTAAATACTGAAGAGAATATAGAACATTTGTTTGCTGTGGATAACCAAGTAGTAAATGATCTGAGAAGACACACATGGGATTATGTAAAGAGTATTGGAGGATTACCCAGTATCCCTGATTTACCCCAAAGAGAATACAAGAAGAAAGACCGTCCCATCTTGGAAGGTTCAGTGTTGGTTGGAGATTTGGAAGAGTTAGTAGAAGTAGCTTTACATGAAGTTGTTCATCCTTTGAATCAAGTAGGCCCAAACACACCTTACTATTCTCTTGTGCGGACTCCTGTTCCTTCACATCCTCACTCTCCACCCAGACTCATGGCAGGTGTAAATGCAAACTAGCCACCTAACCCACCAAATCCACCACCGGCTTGGAAAGCCAGATCACCCCTGAACTTAACACCTCCATTGCATGACTTACCTCAAGCTTTTGAGAAGTTGCTGCCTAAGTTTGATCCAAATGAGAAAGTTGTAGTAGATGACCATTTGCAAAGTTTCTATTTGGCAATAGAAGGATTAAGGGCTGGGGAACATGAGGATGTAGTTTGTATACTTTTTCCACACACCCTTAAAGGAGCAACAACATCGTGGTACTTTGGTTTGCTTGAAAACTCTATCCCAGATTGGGATACCTTTGAAAGGATTTTCAGAAGTAAGTATACAACCCAAATGATGCATGCAGCACTAATGAAAGGTTTAGGCGCTTTAAAAAAGAAAGGAAAGAAAAGGTACACAATTTCACTCAAAGATTTTCTGCTTACCTCAAGAACTTCTCTGCAACTGATAAGCCCTATGATAAAGTTTTGATTAAGTATTATACCTCAGCTTTAGGTCCGGACTTGGCTATGTTCACAAAAGCTCAAGTTAAGTCTACGTTAGCAGAGACTTATGAAGAAGCAGAAAGAGTAGAGGCTGAAAAGGAAAGTATAGAAGATTATCCTGAGCAATCTGGAAAAAAAACTTTAAGGAAAAGAGCCTTATTGCTGTCTAAACTTAAAGAGGAGAAATCACATTATTTTGAGGGGATGTTAAAGATGATGCAAAAGCTTTCCAACAGAATAATAGATTTGGAGAAGGAAAAAGAAGCTCAGAAAGCTTATAATCCTTACTACAAAAAAGGGAAGATAACAACCAATTCAAGACCCCTCTGCACAGTTCAATATCAATGAATCTGATAGAGGTAGGGATGGATAATTTTTGCACTTTTCACAAACAAACCCATTTTGAAAAGAATTGTCCTCAATGGTTAAATTCAATGACGTTGGTGATGAATCGGCTTCTGGATTCTAAATTGACTGAGGACAGTGATGAAGAGGAAAATGGTAGTAAGACCATAGAAAAACAAGAGAATGATACCATGCTTTTATGGGATTGTGTCTCGCTGTTTGATACATAAAAAAGTACTCTGAAACCTGAGAATATACCAATGACAACAAAAGACCCAAATTTGGTAAATAAAGACAATTCAATAATCTCAAAGATTAAGAAGTTGCAAGAGAATGTCAGGAAACAACCAAAGAACAATGTTGAGGACAAAGTACCTGAAATCACCATTATCAGCCAAGATTTGAAGAAAATCAACAAGCCTACTAAGCCTAGGGAAGACAAAGTGGGTGTGAACAAAGAAAATACTAAAAGGCCTAAAGAACCAGAGGAAGAGATACCCACCGAAAACTAACCTATGGAGGAAGATGTCGAATCAATTGGGGAGGGGAAAGCTAGGTTTAAAACCCCACCTTTCCTGCTGACTCTAGAAATTTTGAACCATAATGTGCATAATTGTCTGGTATATTCTGGATCATCAGTGAATGTTATGCCACTCGTAGTTTGCAAAAAAATTAATGGGCAGCCAAAACCTACTGCTTGGGAAGTCACTCAACTAGAAAGAACTAGTGTCAAAGTAGTGGGGGAAATGGAGAATGTTCTCATTCGTTTATCTACAAATGAAAAGATATTTAAATTTATTGATATTGTGGTGGCGGACATACCGAATGGGTATGGAATTTTTCTGAATCGAGATTGGTCTGCAAGGTTAAAGGGGTATTTTTCTTCAGATTGGTCACATTTATGGTTGCCTCATAAAGGGGTCCCAAACTGGATCAAAATTTTAAGGGAAACTTACATGAAACATACTATCACTAAGTTGGAAGAAGAAAAGGAACCAACAAATTCTGTTTTGAGGAATTATCTAATGGAGCTTAAACTAAGACATCTGGCATCAGAAGAAGCCAACAATATGACTGACACTCAGCTTGATCTCCTTCAATGTTCATGGGCTGATGAGATTGATTGTAAATTGGTAGATGTAGTTTCCATTTCAAAAATAGCAGAATTAGATCACGGTTAGGTATTTCACGTTTGCAATCAAGCCTAGCCCCTTGGATCATAGGTTGATAGAATTTTAGGGGTGGGCACATAACTGATTAGGTAGTGGTTGGTTCTCAAATTTTACTTTGATTTTTGATTTGATGACCTTGTACATAAATGATTTGATGCAATTTTACTTTGATTTGCCATTGTTGTTTCTGGTTATTTTGGTTTTTTTTTGAATAAAAGAGGCAAACTTTTGGTTGCATGTAAAGCATCAGGGTTCTCGATTAACTGAAATCCTTGGGATAGGACTGTGCATTCGTGGTTGAGATAATAGAATCTATTCTAGTAAGTAGTTTTCCTAAATGGCTATATGCTCATTGAGGTCCTGCTTAACCCTGAAAATAACTCAGAATCAGAAGGTTTGGAATACTATTTCGAGGCCCCATCCACTTCACATCTAAGATGTCCTAGGGGGTGATAGCAAAGGACCCATGGAAAGGAAGCAAGGTAAACAATCTATTATATATATAAATGATCCCATGCCATGATTTTGAAAGCCTAAAGGCTATTAAGAGTCAAAAATCCTAAAAGAAGCAATACATATCAAAGCAAAGTATCAGAAACATGAATATCAATCTGCCAAAAGTTGTTCTCCATCCGTGAGCTAAAAAGTAAATACATCTCTCACACAAAAGGACACTATGGATAGAAGAGCCTGAATAAAATTTAGAAGGAAAGGCACATAGGGGACTCAAAAGAACAAAAGTTCGAAAGGCACAAAAGTGAAATTGGCATGGGCATGAGGAACAAATGAATAGTTCTGTTTACCATATGTTACGATCCTGTGGTGTCTAAGCTAGAAATTACCCAAAGACAGAGGTAAAATACAACTCACCTACTAAGCCTCAAAAGAGTTATCTAGACTTTGAACATTTTGATGTTCCCATTTCCAAAGAATGGACTGTCATCAATGATTTAAATGCATGTGTTTGCCATCTAAGGAATACAAGCATCTAGAAGATTTCAACTTATGAGTTAAATGATTAAACAGTCTTTTACTGGGAGCAAGTTGATTCAGAAATCTGGGGTTCACCAGGTAGTCGCCAATTGTTGCAGCTGCAACATTTTCCCAAAATTCAAATTTTTTTTGGGACCCTCCTTTTATTTCGTTTTAATCAGCTCCTTGGTTTTGTTTGATGTTTGCTCAAGAATTACGTTTATGCCAGCCATGTTTTACTGTTTGTATTGGTTTTGCCCTGCCATTGGAAGTGTTTTAGACTATTGAGTCGGGAGTCCAGTTATCTGCATGCCCACCATTTTGGAAAAGAACGGGACATCAAGACCGATCCAAGTGTTATTGGTCTCCGATACGCTTTATTCGTTGACGGATGTATTAAGATCCCATTGGAATGTTTGTCTCTACGTCTCCCGCCGTTGCAGAGGAGGTATTGCGAAGCTTTCCGATGTTTGTATTATCTTTTCTGATCCCCGCCATTTTTGATTCGTAGATCCTTAGGCTTTCAACTTTCACCGTTGTAGCTTTGGGAAGCACTATCCTTCCAATGTAGTTTGTTTTCTGCCTGACCAATTTTTTCGTTTTCGTGGAAGTCATGTTTATTTTTGCCTCCGATTTTAGTTGGTCCGTGAAACTTGGTGCCTTTATGGTTTCCGCCATCGCGGATCTTCAACTAACTATTGGTCTGAGGCCTTAGTTTAGGGATCTCCGATGTGAGGTTTATTTGTTTCTCTTGCCGATGCCATTGCGGGTCTCCTAGCTGTTTCATCATCTGCCGTTGCGGAGGTGATACTGACAGGATCGCTGATCCCATAGTCGTTTTGCCTCTCGATTGGTTTATTTTTCCCGTCGACTATATGTTGACCGCGACGTATATTTTGGGGTTAGGGTTTATTATTTTTTTATTGCTATTTTTCTATTTGCTCGTGCTGTCACTGTCGCTTCGAGCAGACCATTGTACTCGCTGTCGGTACTTCGCTCCTAGGTGGCTCCACTGTGGAGGTTTGCGGTTTTTCCTCGACTGGTCACACAGCAAATTGCCAAGTAGGCCTTGATTCCCATTTTAATTTTTCTATTTGATTGGTTGGACTGATTTTTTTTCCCTTGGTTAGTTCCTGTCTCGGCGGTTAGTGGATACCTAGGTTTCCATTTCAGCGTGTATATATAATCTAGGTAAATGGTATGGCTACCCGGTGGGGGGTTTTGTTGTTTTGCTTGATGATTACATTCGTGTCCGTTATGAGTTTGCAGCTCGCACTCAACTGTTGGGGAAAGCGGTGGAGACAGCCGTTATGCTGTCCGCACCAATATCCTTCAATCTGTGTGTGGCCGTTCGAGGAGAGCGTTTTCTTGTTTACTTCAGAGATGCCGAGGTTTTGGTTCCATAGTATGGTCGTCCTCATTTTTGCGAACCAAGGTCGTGATGTTGAAGTGACGCCCCGCTTAGGATGAGATTGTTAAACTCGAATACGAACCCCGAACCAATTTAGGGTTCAGAATGCATTATCTATGTGGATTTTGATGCAAGTGCTTTTTGCAAGAAGCAGCATCCTCTTATTTTCCATGTCCAGGCCGAATGTACCCAATGTTTAAAAGGCACTGCCTCCTTCATCTTATGATTTCTTTGTTCAACCACCTTTCTATCATTACCACCAACCTCAAGCTTACAGTGAGTTAAGTGCACTATCACAATGCATTATCCTTCACGTGGGATTAGGCATCTTATTTTCCGCGTAACGATTTAGTTCGTAGCGCCAAGAGGAAAATTTTTCTTCATTGAGAAAATCCATGATATTCTAAGTTAATTCTGCAAATGTTGGTTATGTGCTGGTTTTAGCTCTTTTAGAAGATTGGTTTTGTGTAGGAACACTTGGTTTTGAGTATTGTTTGTTTATTTTCATAGCTGCAATCATGTTTAGCCTAAACAAGGTAAAATGCTCATACATTTTTTCTCCATTTTTGAATGTTATCGAGGAATGGCCCAATAGAACCTAAAAGGATTTTGTGTATGACAAGGAAATTCTTCAGAATTTGAGATGTCTAAACAGCAGAAGAAGAAGGATCCTATAGTAGAAGAGGAACCTGAGGTTGAAATTGTCACCAAAGTTGAGTACACTTACGAGGATACCAAATGCATAGTTGGTATGGAACTTGAATATAAATGGGGGGAAGTCTATAGATTAATAACACACCTGGAGGTACCTGACACAGGTTTTGAGGAGGAAACCATATATGCAAATATAGAGAGATCTGAATTGATGAGAGTTGCTACTAGACCTGACCTTTTCCCATGCTTAGAGGTGATTGGATGGATTCTGCCCAGAGTAGATGTAACCACCATGATTTTGGAAAATATTGACAAATAGGGTTATGATGCTTATAGCCCTGGGTACGTATCACTGGCCTACCACTTACCGGAAGCACAGGTGTACTTAATTGAAGACTGGCTGAAGACAATCAATCTGGACCTAGTCGAGACACTGAAAAGAATGTTGGTGCCTGGAAAGAGCTTTAGAACTAGGCCGTCCAGGGAATATGATACTGCCACTTTAAGGACCCCTTACAGGTTCATTGCCCTGATGCTGAATAGGATTTTTGGGAGGGCCCACGGTAAAAGCTTTAATTTGGGGTGGGTGCCTATTATCTTCTATGTTGCAACATAGGGGACAGTGTTCAATTGGGAAAACATTGTGTCCAACAGCCTCTCAGCTTGCATTGCTTCAGCATTAGGAGGGGTGTCCTAGAAGAAGTCATAGTTCTATATGAGCTCTATATTGATTGATTGCATACTATGCAACCAACCCTTCACAAATATGAGGTGTATCTAGGACCGAGAGAGAACACCAGTCTACTCAGCTTATAGCCACTGTGGGCACACAAGTACCATAGTCACTATAGAGAAGTGTGTGAGCACTTCATCATGCCATTATATACATTGATCTTCTTAAAAGAGTGCAACTGCATGTTGGAGGAAGCATTGCAAGTTATTGAAGAATATGCAGACTACTACTTAACAGAGGATGGATTTTATTTCAGAATGTGTGGATGCTCTAGAGCACCCTCACTACTGCCAAAATATGCCATTGACTATGTAGTGCACAAGGAGGCAGTTAGGCAAGTCTTCTTAGATGGCATAGGGAGATTTTTATTCGAACATAAGAAAGTGGCTTATCCTCCCTTACCATTTAGGTTGGGAAGCTATAAGTTCAGAAGAGTGAATAAAGTTGATGAATTTGTGGAAGAATTGGGGAAATTCCATTTTGGGGAAATAAATTTCCACAGGAACGATTCCCGGAATAAAGTGGTAGAGCACTGCAAGGAGGCAAATGTACATTTTGAATACACAAGCCACTAGGATAAAGATGAATCCATTTTTTGCAGTGCAGAAAACATAATGGCCTTAAGAAAAAGATTTAAAAAGAAAATCACCACCAAAGGCGGGAAAGGATAGGATGAGCAGAAAAGGGCAGAGGAGGAAGAGGCTAGAAAAAGAGATGAAGATGCTAGGAGACTAGCATAGGAAGCCGAAAGCTGGCTCAAAGGTGAGGAGAAAGAAAAGAGAAGAGTTGAACAAGAAGCAGCTAGAAAGGTAGAAGAAGCTACCCGGAGTGAAGAGGAGGAAAAGAAAAGGAAGATGGATGAGGAACTAAGGAAGCAGGAAGCAGAAAGACTAAAACTGATAGGGGTAGTGATAGAGCAATCAACTTCCGATCCTGTAGACAGTCAGGCTCAGGACCTTTGTAATCCTGATATTCAATATCCTGAGGTAGCTGTTGGCAGCACAATAGGATAGGCTATGGTCCCTACCCTGAGGCTAATCCCTTTTGAGCAAAAGAAAGGGGAGGAGGTACCGAATTTCAACACTATTTTTTATGACAGGGAAAGAAAAAGAATAGTGAAGAGGACTGAGAGGAAGGTCAAGACTGGGGGACAGTCGGGCAAAATGGTAAATGACACAATAGTGGTGTATGGGACAGACAAGGATCCAAGATTCACCATAATAGCTAGGGATGCATTGATCCATGCTTCTGAGGACAATGTAGATCAAATAATGACTGATCTTGAACAGTCATAGAAGTCTCTTGCCCAGCTAAAGGAAACCCTAAGAAGAGAGAGAGAGGAAATTAGTAGATTGAAAAGAAAGTTTGAAGACATACAACATGAAATAAAGTCTTCAAAAGCTGAGCTCCAGTTGCTCCAAGTAGAGAAGAGATCTCTGGAGGCTTCCCAAGGAAGTATGGATAAATTGCAGCAGGAATGTCAAGGGTTAAGGACATAAAAGGATGAGTTGAAGACGGTATGCAAAAGTGTTCACACAGAAAAGGAGCAGCTGCTAGGAAAGATAGGGGAGTTGGAGCTACAGAAAGCTACCTTGGAGGAATCTGAGAGGTAATCTCAGGGGCGGGCTGCAGAGCTTAAATGATAGGTTACCTAATTAACAATAGTTCTAGAAGAGGCCAGGGAACAACAAGTCAATATTCAGCCTTTCAAGGAGCATGTTCTAGCACAAAGGAGTAAGATGCACCAGTTGCAAGTAGCCATAGAGGAAGAAAGGTGCAAGATCTTGCAGGTAGACAATCAGCTGGAAGAGATTTTGGAAACGTCTTCGTATTTTGTAGACAGATCGCAGGATATCTTAGAAGTCCTGACGGGAAGGATGGAAAGATTAGAAGTGAATGAAGAAACCCTTGTAGATCTGCCATCAAAAGATCAACAAGCCCTTAGGCAAGACTATGATTTACTGGGGTTTTCCATAAACACAGCCGAAGAATTCAAGAAGGATGTCAAGAAGACAAAGGGGGCTTGTGCAGAGTTTTTCAGGAGACTTTTGATTACTTATAATCATTTCCAGGTTGCGGCTAAACATAGAATGGATACCTTTCCAGACCACGACCTATTTTTGGAAATGTTGTAAAGAAGATATTGGGAAGATGAACAAAGGATCTAGCACATCAAAGCCCTAGACGAGCAGACCCTGAGGAATGAAGTAGCTCATTCCACGGTTAGTGTGCAGTTGCTAGAAGACCAACTTTGCCTGAGCGCAGCCAGAATAGAAGTAATAAGAAATCATGCCGCTAAATTTGAAATTAATATTCGTTTCTTAGAAACTTCCGAGTTCGAAAGCATTGCCTCAGAGGCTTCAGCATGGAAGAAGTTTTTGAATAGTCAAGTGGGACCCTCCTCATAAGCACTTTATTTGTTTGTTGTAATATATTAAAGAAAAGTATGGGAGGTGAAGCGTTGGGGAAGCCTAAGAGTCATTTGTGGGTAGCCCAACAGTTTTGCTCTCTTTGTATAAATATAGAAGATTTAGATAGGATGGGGGACTTTTTCCCAGTTAGATTTGTGAAGACATATTGTAAGAAGAACTATTTCCTTTTGCAGAAAGCTTGGTGGAATGTTCAAATGTTGTGTCATGGATTTGTTGAAGAGGAACTATTTAGTTTTCAGCTTTGTGTCCATTAACTGTGAGATCGTTCTAACTCTTTGAACCTATGTTCTTGTATGAATGTTCTCTGGTTTATTTTATGAAAATTTCCACTATGAGTAATGAATGTTGTTCATAAACAATTGGCTATCTGGTTGTTCAATTATCTTTAAGTGTTCATGTGTTTTTAAAGAAGTATCAACTATCTATGATTTTTCATAATGCATGTACAAAACACATTACTCATTAATAAATGATAATCTTGCTCCCTAGGGATAGGTTAGGCAGTTAGTTTTAATTTCTTGTTGTGTGTGATTTAGATGCGAGAGAGTTTAAGACGAAAGGTAAGAACCTGCGCATCACATTGTGACCGCTCCTCGTATTCTCTATCAATTTGCATTTTAGATAGGCACTTGCATGTCATACTTAAAACTAAAAACACAAAAATATACACGGTGGACCGGGCCGCAACCAGTAAAACCTTTTATTTTTGTTACTTGACCTACGGTAGCCAGACCGCAAACCGGATGGATTCCCTACACAAAATAGTCACCGGCTAGTTGGGAACGTTGACTAGGGAGAATCCCTTGCTGTTGTTTCCTGCGAATTTCCAGGCCTCAACAAGTTCTCACATTTCTTACCTGTTTCTCCTCCTACAACTTTATTGGCTCATGTTAACAACACGAACAAGATTTGGCATGAGATATTTGGACATCTCAATTTCAAATATCTGAAGCTACTCCACATTGATAAAATGGTTGAAGGTTTTCCCTCCATCCAAACTTTCGATGGAGTATGTGTCGGTTACTTGGTAGGTAAGCATCTAGAAAAGAGGTATGATGTTGGGAAGGCACATAGAGCTGCCTCTACACTTGATTTGATACATAGTGATGTAGTAGGACCTATTACCACAAACTCCATTAATGTCTACAGGTACTTCCTCACCTTTATTGATGATTGTTCACGCTACTGTTGGATCTACTTCATGAAACAAAAATCAGAAGTTTTGGAGACTTTTAAAGTTTTTAAAGCTATGGTTGAGAATAGTTTCAATAAGAATATCAAGTCAATAAGATACGATAAGGGAGGAGAGTACATTAAAGGATATTTCCAGAGTTTCTTTCAATCAGATGGGATTCGAATGGAACACTCGGTTCCATACACACCACAACAGAATGGTGTAGTTGAGAGAAAGAACAGATCACTGAAAGAGATGGCGGCATGCCTTCTCCATGTTAAGCATCTACCTCATTCTCTTTGGGATGAAGTAGTAAACTGTGCTTCGTATTTGCAGAATAGGGTGCCCCACAAGTTAGTGGTTGCGGTCACTCCATTCGAAGCACTACATGGGTATAAGCCCAATGTCTCTCATCTAAGATTTCTTGGTTCCAGAGCTTTGGCCAAAATACCACTTGACAAGATGAAGGCCTTCTAATCCCAAAGTAGTGAATGCATTTTGTTGGGATATGTAGAAGATGCAAAAGCTTACAAATAGATGGAGGTTGCAACCAGAAGATGATTCATTGAAATAAGTGTCCAGTTTGAAGAAGATCAGCTGCATGATACTCTTCCAACAACACAGGAAGGTATAACTATTTCTCCACCTATTTTTGATGATGATGATGATGTGCTACATGTTTCATATTTAGATGAAGAAGATCACATTCAGCATGATCTTGTTATTGAGACTAAAATCTCAAGAGTTTCTAGATCTAGATCCAATACCTATTCCTAATCAGAATCCTAAATCCAGACGGGCTTAAAATTTTATTGATGCAGCTGGAAGTAGTACTGGAGATATAGAAGACATAAGAAGAGCAAGGTCCCAGTGTCAGAATGAGCATGCTGCAATATCTCTCACAAATTCACTCTCTACAGTATGGTGCAGCAAAATTCCAGGTCAGTGGTACTTGATGATGGCGAATGATCAACTATATGGTCCACAAAAGCATAAACTTGATAATTCCCTACCTTCACCATCCAGAAGAGACAAAGAGAGTCATCAGTTCAGAAGCACATTGAGAGGTCCACTGATAGACCATGCTACTGCATAGAGTTGCAATTTTGTAGTAGTGTTTTTGCTCAAGTTATTTTTTCTAAGGAGGAAGCTTCTTTCTTCTAAAGATAGCTTGCAGATTGCTATTTTCCTGCTTTTTTTTTGGGGGGGGGTTTCCCATGAGGTTTTCCCCTGTTTCCTCAGTTGTATTAAGAAACATTTTTTATTATCTTTTAGATTGTATTTGGGTGACCTATGGTCTTGTTACTAGGGCCCACAGTTGTCCAAGTTAGGATTCAGCAGGGGTGTTAGGATTATTAATCCTCCCTTGGTCAAATGTCTATTAGATTAATTTTTCCTAACTTAGGACCTTAATTAATTAATTGGGTCCACTAGTACAATTGGGTCTAGTTGATCTAATGAGGCCACATGTACCAGTCATTGGAATGTGGGGAAAACTGCTAGAGGTTAACTGCCACTTACTGCATGTGCATGCATAATTTTGGGTGCCTCTTAGACTAATCCGTACATTTTAGGAGCCACTGGGAGTCTCGACACCAACCTACTTCAATTAGTTGGAGTTAGTACTAGTTAGTCTCAGTTAGCCCCTCGTTACTTTTAGTTAGTTCACAAAAATTTAGCCAGCGCATGTCTTTCATGGATAATGCATGGATGCATGTGGAATAGGTGCCTTTTCCCACCTACCACACTCAGTTGCACTGAGTTAACTAGCTGTCACTGATTGTTTGAGTTGGTTGGACATCTGGGAGTTGATTTTGGACTTTGATATTTATTGAGAGACCCAGAGTTAGAGATTCAGTTAGATACAGTCATATCCACTTGGGAGATTCGAATTCATACCCCATGCATTCGAATTATTTCCTATGTAAACTATTGTAACATCGGATATTATTATTGTGAAGATACTGTAAATTCCTAAGCAATACTTGTCTGTTTCCTATGTGGTTTGTTTTGTTCAATTTATATCTTCATTCTCCATTCTTTTACTGCAAACATTATTATAACTATCTACTTGAATATCTAAATGGCATTCAAATTCTAATAATCCTCTGTGAACCCACTACTTTCTGGAAGATGTGGTCCATTTTGGTAAGGGGTAATGATCCTTCAAGGGAACCCTATTCAAGTTTCTAAAGTCCATACAAATTCTTATTTCCTTGTTCTTATTTCTAACGGGAACCAGATTAGCCACCCAATGTGAGAATTAGAGGGCCATAATAATTTTGGATTCGAACAACTTCTTGATCTCCTTTTCCACCAGGGGAAACAGTTTGGGGTTCATTCTTCTAAGCTTATATTTGAATGACATCTTGTCCTTCTTGATTGGTATGGTATGTTGGATGATGCTGGTGTTGTAATCCTTGAGGTCCTTGTAACTCCAGGAAAACACATCCGAATATTACTTCATTAGTGAGATATACCTTTGTTTGGCTTCAGGCGAGAGGGTCCTTGCTATTTTGGTGATCTTAGTCTGCTCTTCTGTCCCAATATTCACTTCCTCCACATATTCACAGTTTGGGACTAATTGAGGATCTCTTATTACATCATTTGGATAGAAGAGTTTCCCTAGAGGGACCAAACCTTTAGGGATGGAATTTCTCTTTAGCTGCATAATTTATTTGCCACACAGGTTGTTCTAATATCCCTGTTGGACCTCAGACTCCTACAATTCAGGATCCCGAATCCTTTCCTCATTTCCTTCTTTGGTTTCATCAACAAAAGTAACCTCCTCTTCCCGAATTTGTTCCTTCAGATCCATCATTTGGTTTTGTTAAGGAATTTGAGTGGGGGAAATTTCCTCCTGGAATTCATTTTCTTTGTCGATGACTGCTCCCTCAAACTCCCTAGCGAGAGTGAGGAACTAGTGGATTTTATTATCATCTTCGAACACTTTCCATCTCTTCACATTATCCGGGACGGAAGGTCTGTGTCTTACTTCAATTTCATATTTCCCTATAGGATATGCGGGGGCATTGAAATTTGTTGCTGAGGTATCCAGCGAATCTTCCACGCAGTTCTGTACTCTAGGGATCAAATTGAAACTACATTCCTCAAAGAATTGTATGAGGTCCTACGCGGAATTTCGGTATCTCCTCATCCGGAGATGCCTGGCCTAATATTCTCCAGTCATTTGCTTGATTACTAGCTCAGCATATCCACGTAACACCACCCTCTTAACCTGTAGTTTCTTCAAAGACAGGATGTATAATATCATTGCTTTGTACTCTACTTTGTTATTTGTACAGTCAAAGGAAAGCTTGTAAGAATACCTCAAAGCACGGATTCCTGGGGGCCTCATCCATATCCTCGCCTCTTCTCCTTCTCTGTAGGATGATCCATCAAAATCCACTTCCCATATTCTGCCTAACTCCTCTTCAGTAGGTACGAAAGTAGCATTCTAGAAACAGGGACCATCTTCATCTCCATCAATAAAGAAAATAGTAAACCCCATCTCTGTGTCCATCAAGCATATGGGGTTATTTTGTGGCCTTTCAGCACTGGTCACTATATACGCCAACTTCTGCTCTTTGAAAATACTTCTCTGTATCCCAAAAATAGGAATAGTGGCATACGACATGTCCATCTGGAGAGCACCTTTGAGCTTGGCTTCCCAAGATCTAGATAATAGCATTCCGAACTTTGGTGGAATGTTAGCCACCACCACATCCATGACTAAGGTTTTAGCAGGGATTTGAGCGAGGGAGATGAACAAGTCTTTGATGAAGCCCAAGAATTTGAATTTATTAGAAGCAAAAGAGAAAATATCCTTGTAGGGTTTAGTCATGTCCAATCCTAGTTGATCCATAATCCTTCTACGCATTAGGTTGTGGGAGGATCCTGAGTCGAGCATGGCATTATGCAGAATGGAATTGTGTATGTTCAGGATAACATAGAAGGGGGGAACTTCTTCATCGAAAGGTTCATCTACATGGGGCCAAATAGGATGGTGGGCCTCTCATCTTTCAAATTCAGGCTATCCGATATGGCGGAGATTTCCCCTGGAGGTTGCGAAACCATGGAAAAATTGGAATGATATTCTGAATTATTCAACAGCTCAGTGAGTGGGACAGATATTTTAATCTTTGTGATTTCAAACTCCAGATTGAAAGTGGGCTATCCCTGGTTAGAGCTCTCGGGATTTTCTTCCCTTCGTTCCTTCCCTTTTGGATCCAGAGCATTCTTGGGGTTATCTCTCGGAGGTGGGTCAATTTTAGGCTTGCTAGCAGAAGCTTTGTTCCCTACTTCTCTATTTTTCATGACTGGGAAATCTCTATTCCTTAGTCTGATTTGTCTCTACGTGTCTAGGATAGCGAGCTAGTACCCTCCTCTGAATTCATCTGTCTCATCTAGAAGTATCTCCCCTCTTTTCAAAAAAGCATTGTCATGTTCTTCCTTGGTGAGGAAGGTGGTAGGGGACTTGGTATCTAGCTGGCGGATTTCATCCTTAGTTTGATTCTCCCCCTCCCGATCTACAAAATTGTCTTGGAATAGAGGTCTAATAGGTGGGTTGGGAGGATTCCTCTGCATGTTCTGTGAAATTTGATACCTTCTGGCATTTGGATTCTTATTTTTCTATTCTTGATTCTTCGTGGGAGGGGGTCCACCATCCACTGAGAGCCTCTCCATCATTTTTTCCATGGTTCTCAACATTGTGTTGATTCTAGCCTCTTGCAAGTTTGAGGTGGAGGGATTCTCCAGTTATTGTCAACCTTCCACTCCCCTTCCTCCCTTCTCCATTCCCCTTCATCTCTTTTCTTCTTTCTTGTAGCGACTAGGTTCACCTCCAATTCTATGGTGTCTTTCATCATAGCCACCAAAGATGTTGATCTTCTTTCACTTAGCCATAAGGAGAATTCACCATCAAAAGATTCTATGTATTGAATTTGGGTGGAGCCTATGGGAGGTTTAAACTGAGTAGGGATATAATTGTACACTTTCATGAACCTGTCCGAGAATTCTTGGACAGACTCACTCTCCTACCTCCTCATGGAATGATACTAAGAAAGATACTGCTTAGGGTTCTTTGATCTTCCCATTTGTCGTTGAAATCATCCTTGAAGGCTTGATAGCTCAGAATAGAGGCATCTACAAGTTTTTTATACAATTTCCTTGATTCTCCAGCAAGGGTCTGTTCAAATAACCTGACCTTAACATCATCGTGGTCTACCTCTTCCAGGTTGACCCAGTCCAAAAACCATCCCAAATGTTCTTCAGCCGAGTACTCTCTTTCTCCATAGAACTGCCTGAGCTTGGTGGAGTATCCCAGAGGGAGGTTGTGTAGAACCACAGGAAGGCGTATTGTAGGAGCAAATATGTTTTCCATCCTTGGGGGTATGACAAGGTTTCCTAAATGGGTTGGGCCTAGTGTGATAGGAATCAGTAAGTTGTGAGGTACAGAAAGGTGGTGGGGAGTGGTGAAATTCGGAGATGAAGGCTGATTGTGTACGAAAGTAGTGGGGAACGAAGGTGTGAAGGGAAATTGCCTTGTGATAGTGAGATCTGACAAGGATTAATCAGTGGTGAACATAAGGCACTCGGGGTATGGTAGGTGCAGGAAACCTCTGCTTAGAGGCTCTGAGGTCTAAGGTGACCAAGAAATGTAGGGAAAGTCAAATGCGGAGGTGTTGGATGCTATATTAGGGAGGATAGATTTGGATTTAGTTATGGGAGGGGCTAACCCATACTCCTTATTACAAAGTTTAGATATATCACTAACATAAATATCACTATCAGCAGGAAAAGACAAATTCTTGACTAACCTCTGCAGCCTGTTGGCCCTTCGAATCAGACTTTTAGGATCGAAAACTTCTTGGAAGGATTCAGCATTAGGATTCCTTCTTGTATGAGTTCTTCTGGTCACCAGTATTTCCTAGTGGAGTCGCTTTTACATTTTTCATGGAGTCACAAGAGCATGCACAATCAATTGTGTGTCTATGACCGACTGCTAAACCGGGGTCATAGAAATGAAACAATGTCATTTTTATCGAGGAGATAATAGAACCATGTAATTTTCCAGTGGATGCTACAGGAAGTCACATGGATAACCATTTCAACCAACTTTAGATCATATTCTAGCCGATATAGTTATAGAGGGATCTCTCTTGTCATAGAGGAAAGAAACACATATATATAAATATTTGGACAACTCGCTGAAGGATAGATTTATGATGATAACAAGGTGTTGGTAGATTTAAAAAATGGCAGAACAAACATACAGAAAATTCATTGGTAAATGGAGTCAAATACCAAATCAATCAATGGTATTATAGCAAAAAAGAGAAAGGGAATTTCCTTTATAGTATGAGGAAAAGTAAGCAACATAGACAATCAAATATCTTGATAAGGGTGGTAAGGGGAAAAGGAGGAAATCTCAGCGAAACAAGAGGCACCTATCTATGGATGAATCTCTTGCACCACCTTTAGTAGAATAAACAACAAAGGATGGTATCTACAGTGGAGCATAGGAGATGAATTCCAAAGAATTTATCAGGACACAATAACAAATGCAGTGTATTATACGAGGAGCGCTTAACTAAGAGAAAATTCCCTGTATACTAATCTAGAGTGAATTAGTAGAAATACACAAAAATGAAAGTGATGAACAGGGAACACGGACTGAATGTAACCACCACAATGAATCTTAGAAACGCAGGAGCATATTTCTCATTAATAGGCTTCCAAGATAGTTACATAGACCAAATGATAGCAGAATGATTTCTAAACAAAAATTCCAACCCCTGCCTCATCAATTGAGGTCTTATTTATAATGTCATGGCTCTCGAGACCAACCATGAAACATAGCCCAATTCTCTTACAAAAAATGGGAATCAAATCCTAGATCATCATTCAAATCCTAACAGTTTTTTGAGGTGGCAGTTTCACCATAATGCTTTACCCAAAATCATCCTTTCAATACAACATCCATGCCGAACCCAAAATGACAACGTAGAGTAAGAGACATATTCTCTCTTTAACTGATGGTGACACCCAAGCTCTTTCTAACGGTATCAATTTTTCAGGGATGATCTACTTCACTAAACCTTTCCCGTACTCCAACTGAGAGTCGAATTTGTGCAAACCCTTTTCCCTCGAGCACCTTGAGTAGTGTGATATTTCTTTTTGGCCATAGATCTCCTCTACACAGAGATCATCTGTCGCTTGCTGTGGCCTTTTACATAATTTCACGATTGTTACCTTGGTTAGGCTCCTTTCACCATTCGTCGATGAAGACGTTGCACACCATTGATCTAGACCGCATTAGATCTCAGTCGTTTATAGATGAAGGAACCTTGATCATGTTGCAAGGGCCTCCTTTTCTAACCATTTTGCACCTCCTTCGTGCGAAACCTTCTACCACCATGGATCAAACATGTCGTAAGATATTGACCGTCCATATGCACGAGCCCTACGATCCCTTCACAACGGTCTATCCTACTAACCATCGTGCATGTTGTCGCTGCGAGTTGTGTTCCCATCGTAGATCGCGAGTTTCAAAGGATCATTGTCATCGATGGTTTTAAAGGGAGGTATGAATTTCATGATCCTTCATAGTTAAATAGGCCACGCTTCTTCCTTTCGAATTTTTTTTTCTTTCATCGATCTGACTTGGTCGGTCGCTCATGTCTCTACTTTCCAGGATCTGAGGGGTATAAGCACGTTTGTGGGATTTTCTCTTTGATTTTTCCTGTCCACCTTGTTGTCCCTTCATCTTGGGATGGGGTAGCTCCCCTATTTCAGTTCCCTTCAAAATATTAGCACTGGTGCGAGCCAGGTGCTAACATGGTTTTTCAGGTTGTTTTACTCAGTTTAGTAAAATGCATGCCTAGGTAAGAGGATGTTCAATATAAAGGTGAAACCAGTTTTGTTGGGATTATTTAGATGTCTTACATCATCTGGTATCACTGGTTCATTATTTTGGTGAAGTAAAAAATCCACCTTAGAGCGCATCGGTGCTAACATGGGGTTTCAAGTTGTTTTGCTCAGTTTAGTAAAATGCATGCCTAGGTAAGAGGATGTTGAATCTGATGGTGAAACCAGTTTTGTTGGGATTAGTTAGATGTATTACATCATCTGGTATCATTGTTTCATTATATTGGTGAAGTAAAAAATCCACCTTAGAGATGGCACAATTTGACTAAGTATAAAAACTATTGCTAAAATTGGTTAAGTGGCATTAGGAAAATGCACACCATCCTCTCTATTTGAAGGATTAATTTATTTTTAGGATATAGGGATATAGAATGTTGATATGTGAATCCAACCATACGATTAGTTTTTCTAAACAGTATCCAAGGGTGAAGTTATAGTATGCCAAAATGGGGTTTTAGGAAATTGACTAAAGTATTGGAAAATTAGTGCCTGAGATGCATGTGAGTGCTTTAGTGCTTAGACAAACATCTTTCAAAGATGAATTACTGTCTTAGGAATTTTTTAAGAGCTGCTTCATATGAATTATTACATGTTGTTGTTAGAACAACCAAACTCATGTGTCTTGTCCTTTGAAGGGTGCCTCCTTTCAATTTTTAAATACATAGGACTGTTTATTTTTGCACTATGTTAAGGATCAAATATAGACTCCTTTCTTGTGAGTCCACCTAGGACTATATGAATATAATCTTTTATTTCAAACTTTGAAATATAGAATATAATGATTTCTTTTTGGAAAAAGAAAATGATGGAGGTCCAAAATACATACAAGATTTAGGGACCAACATACTAAGTCATATTGACTACTACCATGTGTGCCTAACCTTATTCCTAACACTTTCTCTCTCAAGGTATGTCATTTTTTCCACTTGTGGCTTGTCCTTTCAGTGACAAGATATGAACCTAAAAGTATATGAGTATAAGGGTGATTCAAAAAATTCCTACACCAACATTATTATTGTTCTTTGTTAATTGTTTTCCTAGTACTGCTATTACTGCTTTATTTATTGTACATTTATATTAGTTTAACTTCATTATAATATTTTTACTGTTTATGTTTTGTACATGG
This sequence comes from Pseudotsuga menziesii, assembly GCA_001517045.1. Lineage (NCBI taxonomy): Eukaryota > Viridiplantae > Streptophyta > Pinopsida > Pinales > Pinaceae > Pseudotsuga > Pseudotsuga menziesii. The sequence continues at coordinate 155,772 of LPNX010202096.1, forward strand.
AAATTGGTAAATCATCTCAATGACCAACTTTAACACAATGACCATTGGAGTGTTAAAGTTGAAAGAGATGAAAATCATGTTTTAAATTTATTACAATAATACTATTTTGAATCTAGATTTGCTTCAGTTCTATCTCATGCATGAAAGTATAAATTTTTTTATTTTCTCCATATTAAACCCTAACTAACCAAATTTTTTTTTTTTTTTTTAAATTTAAGATATTCAATATGGAGTGTCTTGACATAGCTATATTATGTTCATTTATCTACATAACTCATCCATATCTTCAACATTTACAAAGTTGTGTCTTTTGAATAGCTACTATTCCTTGAAGGGAAAGAGGTTTCTGGTTTATCCCTTGTAAATATTAAGTACATTTCAAGTAAGAAGGCACCTTTTTCTGGTGAGAATGTCGCAGTGTATGAATCTCTCTTCCCATCTTTTTGTGGTTTAAATTATCTGCAACACCCTCATTTATACACATTTTTCTTGTTTGCAATATTCATGTAGAACTTGGTGATAAACATTTATTTGGTCTTTTTGGATGTTGCAAAAGAAATTTTTTCAGTGACAACAAGCATATTCATTTGGGCCTTTCAAATGGATTTCTCCATCTTTCAACATGGAATGGCGAGGTATATCATATATAGTTTCTAGTAAAAGATACCATAGTTTTTTCTTGTTATATATTGATATAAACTATTTCTAGTTAATAATTTTGCTTCGTCATTGACCATATATTTGTCTTTTAGTTCCAGATATAATCTATAGGTTTGATGTTATGAATTTTTTGTCCATATGTTTCCTTTTCATTTTGACTATTTTTATCCAGTTTATAAGGGATTCTTATCTTCTTCAATATCTTGTCTCTGCACAAGGTGACGTTTACTCCTCGGGTAATGGCTATTCAGTTCACTCTAGATTAACTTCAAAAAAATAAAGATACCATATTGAAAAGAACATGGCTAACTTCCCTAGTATCTCATACCTTTAACTTTATCTAGCACTGATACTTCTAGTGGTGGTTTTTGGTGATGGACATGTTCTGTTATGTTCAACAAATAATAGGGGTTTGAGGCAAATGGATGTCATCAGAGATAAAATATTCTTAGGAATATATGATGGTGTATGTGTTGCAGTAGGTTTAGAACAATAAATACTTGCCATTATCTCTAAGAATGGAAATACAGACCTTTTTTACATAGCAGATGGTGCCTCTCCCTTGTAGACATTTTCATTATATAATTGGCGGTAAGTACACATTATTATTTTAGAAGGTCCAAAAGTTATATTATGTTTGGTTTCAAAACATGACCAATGATGTTTACTTATGGTAATTATAGATAGTATCTCTAGTAATTTTAGATTTCTATTATATCTCTCATAATGGCATCCTGATGTTTTTCTTAAAAGAATTGTAGAGTGGGTCAGTGATCTCTATTTCTTTACTGTTGTTCCTAGATTCTATTATCAACTAGTTTATGTTAGTGTTGATGTTTAAGGATACATTGAAATGAGACTAAACAACATGTATGTTAGAATGGAGACAGAGGTATTGATTTCCAATAATTTAGAATGGTTAAGTCCATGCCCATATTGAAATATACATTCACGCTCATTTGATACAAAGTATCAATTTTCATGAGATCTTATCACACATGGGTTTGCTTTTCAATATGGGCATAGATTTTTTTTTAAAATTACATACAATCATCACATTTTCAACAAAAAAATTAATATATTCGACGACATTTCCATACAACCGATGAAAAAGACGTCGGATATTTTCTAGTTTTGTGTCGACATGTTCATCGGATTTCTAACTACTAGACATCTGTTATTCAACGCCATTGGTGGAAACTGATGTCTGTTAACCCACAACGTGGTGGGATTATATTTTCCTTTAATTTACTAGTATTGCATCTCATTTATGACAACGATCCTAGAGACATAATTTGGTTAATCGAAAAAACTTATGTCAGTTAACCTACAACATTGTTGGATTATATTGTCGGTTAATCGATAAGGATTTCATCTCATTTTTTACAATAGATGTAATTCGGTTAATCGACGATATATGTGTCAGTTAATCAATGAGATATATGTCGGAGATTCGATGGATTACCATTATATTTACTTATCATACATGCGCCTAATTGTGGTCATATTTATGACGTATTATTCGGGTCATTGGATATCCGACTTAAAACAACCGACATTTAAAATTAGTCAACCTTGTCGAATGTTAGATGGAGTCTTGTCAAAATTTAGACAAACGTACCATCAAATTTTAGGTTCAAATTTACTAGTGATGCTGGAATATCATCTGATCAACATGCCTTATCTCGAGCACCTCGTCATCATAAGAAAGGTATTTTTTATCAAATCCATTTGACAAGAACAACTGTTCCCACTAGAACCACATTATATTTCCAAAGATAATATCTAATCTTCCTGATCATCTTGGTCATCCTAGACCACAAAGGATTACATCCTCATGCACTTTATGAGTCTAAAACTAAAGGAATTCCACAATCCCTAGAAAGACACTCCTTACAAGAACTTTATCAAATTCAAATTGAAGGGAGGATGCAATCCCAATAAGACTCTTCTTCCGAGCACTTTATCGATCTTAAATCAAAAGGAGGCTACAATCCCTAGGAGGAATATTCTTCTAATTAATTTATTGATCTAAAAATTGAAAGGAGGTTGTACTCCCTAGGAAAACTCTTCTTCCAAAACATTTATTGATCTCAAATCGAAAGGAGGGTACAATCCCCAGGAAGACTCTTCTTCCAATTTACCAATCATTACAGCTAGAAGGTGCTGATGACTACAACTATTACACCCCTATGGGCCCACACACTCCACAAAATATCACTCTCCTCATAGGAGACCACCTGTCATAGGTATCATCCCTCACTAGGATACACTCCTCAAAGTAGTCCCCTCCACACTCAAGACCATTCCTCACATGAACCATCCATTATAATGATACACTCTTCAAAGGAGTCCTCTCCACATTCAAGACTGTTCCTCACTGGAACAATCCCTCATAGAAATAAACTCCTCAAAGGAGTCCTATCCACACTAGATATTGTTTCTCGTCAAAACCATCCCTCATAGGGATACATTCCTCAAAGGAGTCCTCTCCACACTAGAGATTGTTGCTCACTGGAACCATCCCTCACAGGCATACACTCCTTAAAGGAGTTAGGCACAAGTCTTGGATTGTGCCTCATCAACATCCATACTTGTCATCAATCTCCCTTCCTAAGGAATGGAATATCCACCACCCCAATCCTTTCATGGAAGTATGAAAAATTTACTCTCGACAAAGTCTTGGTAAGGACATCTGCAACTTGCTCATATGTGGAGATACACTGGAGCTTTAATTCTTCCTTCTGAACTATGTTTCTGGTGTAGTGATATTGGGTATCAATATGTTTGAACCTATCATGGAACATAGGGTTCTCTAAGAGCTTTACACAACTCTAGTTATCACAAAATATCACTGTCACATCAAGCTCATGGCCATAAAAATTCGTAAGTAGCTTCTAAATTCATAGTTCTTCCTTACTAGATACACTGGATGCAATGTAATCTTTCTCAACTGAACTGAGTGCCACATAATTCTATTTCTTACTAAACCAAGAAACATAGATGATACCAATATAAAATAGCACCCAAAGGTGCTCTTTCCGTTGACGACATTTCCATCCCAATATGAATTTGTGAAGTGCACCAAATTCAATCCATCACATGAGGTATATCTCAATCCATACCCAACTGTACCATGAAGATATATCAACACATGCTTAACTGATACCTAATGTACTTATTTCGGCTCGACCATGTGTTGAATCAATGTGTTTACTGTATAATATATATCTAGACTAGTATTAACCATGTATAACAAAGAAAAAATGAACTGGCAATAGATGGTAGGATGCACTAAATATGAATATATGAAAAATCATGTAACATTTTCAGATTTGATATCATGGGTGTAGCCATGGACTTACAATCCATCATACCATATCTATGCAAGATCTCAATGGTATAATTCCCTTATCCAAGGAGGATCTCATCAGGTCCCTTCCATACCTTTAAACATAAGAAATAGTGCATCAACCCCAAGTCTTTCATATCAAATTCACAATAAAAATCCCTCTTACACCTGACAATTAGATTCTCGTCCCTTAGAGAAAAATGTCTCATCACAATCTATTACTTCTTCTTGAGAGAAGCCTCAAGCTATGATGTTGCCATCTGTAGTATGATTGATCTTGAATATCTTGTTGTCCAGGACTAAAACTAGAGAGAATACTGACATAAGTAATGTTGAAACCACTTCTAGAATCTACATGACTCCAACTAGAATCCAATTGTTTGTCATAATAATATAAAGAACAAACATATGTGATAGAGAGATTGACATTTGTTGGAGCATTCTACTCTCAACAATCGATCTCTATATGAGATCCTATGGACCTGTGGGCCACTTGCCCACACATGAGTGAATGTACTAGATCCACATATTTCTATCGTTAAATTTTCATCTCTTATTCTTCAAGCATCAAATATATTTTAGTTGCTCCCTCTGTTACGAAAGCCATCATGATACCAAATATGGAGCCTTAGTTGGGAGCCATGCTCCTATAAGCTTCCTACTTTAGAGCATTCTTCTCTCTCTTGAACACTGAACATCAATGAGATATGCATATCCATCACTTTTCCTTCATAACAAGTCTTCCCCCACAAGTTAAATTCAATTAGATAGTTAGCAACAATGCATGATCATGAAATTCAATCATATGAATATTTCAATACAATAGCAATAGTTCACACAATTATGTAAGCCTCTTATCCAATGCTTCAGTGACAACATTTATCCATTCATGGAATGTTATGAAACATTGTAGGAAACTTACTCAATCATAACATGCACTACATGATCTTACTACTCGTCAATAAAAGAAAACTATATCATATGCTCACCATGCTACACTGCAACATACTTCTTGATTCTAAGAATACATATCTACATACAATTGTAATGAAATATATGTTAAAAAACATTCATATCTGGTTTACAAAGCAATTTATAATTCAAATACTTATATTTTATTGTTTTGTGGGATCCCTCTTAATCTCTTCCTCCTTGAAGGGATTATTGGAGTCCTTGGGTCTTTATCTTGGAAGCTCATTGCAAACTAAATCTTCATACATCACCAATGACAATATCCTCATCTAGAGATAATCTAATCATTGGTGCACTAAAGGAAATACTCTTTTCAATGGTCATAATCTTATACCTTCCTTGAATTCTTTGGTGAAGTCTCGTCATCAACATCAGTGGTAGAGGAATGATGTTGTCACCTTTTATTTTCTTCCTGCATTTTGAAGCAAAGTCACCTAGCTTGTCACAATTGAAACATTTGAGGTTGGATTTATCCTTCTTGATCTTTTTATTTTGAGATAACTTGATGTCTTTCTTTCCCTTGTTCCACTTTCCTTTCTTCTTCCCACTTCTGGATGTAAGGACACGTTCTTATTACTTTTCCTTTAAGGTAGAGGAAACCTCCCTTGTTTCCTCTTGGATACATTCTGACCAAAATTGATCAAAAGTAGGTAATTGACCATGATCACGTATACATTTCAAAAATGACTTCAATTATGATGGAAATTCACCCATAATATCAACACAAGATCTATGTCAGGTACACTTCCATCAACAACTGTCAACTAATCTTTGATCTGGGCAATCTTCAAGAAATAATAAGAAATTAAGTCATCCTTTCTGAATTTCACTTGATGAAGTTGACCTTTTAGGGCTCAAATTGAAGTTTGTAACTTTAAAAATATGATTCCATAGATGAATTATCTCTCCTAGGGCGAGTTGAATGGTCCTCATTTTCTACCAAATCTATGGACATAACAACTCAAAAATTGAAACCCTAATTTCTTAGTTTCGACATAAATTAGGTCAAAAATGAAAATTTTCAGATTTGAAATATACTTCCATAGATAGGTGATCCATCATAGGTAAATTTGGAGAATGTTAGTGTTAAAACCAATTAGTGTACATAAAGGATTAAACATAGAGCCTTAGTTCTTGACCTTGACAAAATTTAGGTCAAAACTGAAAGTTTTCCAAATTGTATTTTTCCTCCACAAAAGGATGCTCCCTTCTGGGGTGAGTTGTGTAAGTACTTTTTTCAAGTTGATCTACAGATATAAGGGTTCAAACTTGGATTCCCTAGTTTCCCGATTAAGGCATCAACAGTCTCTGGCAATGACATCTATTCACAGCTGCTCTAATACCATGTTAGAATTTCATAACTTTAGCAGTATAATTTCATTATTTATTTCATCCCACAATCATAACATTGTTTCATTTTCAATGTAAGTAAAAGCAAGGATCATTGAAATATATCCATGCAAAAGAGACAGAAAGATTTATCCTGGGAAACCCAAACGGGAGAAAACCAAAAAAAATTTTCTCAGAAGAAATAATCATTCCAATACAATAACAATACCAATCATGAATATTAAGCCTTGGCACAATAATGTGCTCTTCTTCCAAAAGAAATCCGAGAGAGATGAGATAATAATATAACCCTAAAATTTGCTTCACTCGATCTTCACTTGTCCTCCTTGAGAAGTGCACACCACTTGAGATATATGTGTGTTGTATTATCGAAATGAAGTGTGGAAGCACTTTATTTATATTATTCTTTTCACTAGAAGTTTCCACAATTAGGTCAGCTTGTATTTTTATTTATTCTTTGTTTTATATTTTGTTTAACTTCCAAGCTGACTTGTCATTTTGTCTTCTAGGGTCAATTTACCCCTTTCATTAGGGTAGATGTTCTCTTCATTACTTTCCACTTTATCCAAGACTTCTTAAGAATAATTTTCGATGCTATGTTAACATCAATATAGCATATAACCCTCAACGTGTCCCCTCATATTGTTCCTAAAATGAAGCTTATCAAACACTATCAAGGGGATAATTTAAAATATGTCAACAAAACTATATCTAAAATTAGCCATCCAGGGAAAAAATCTATGGTCACAAACTAAAAAAGTATCAACAACACTTTATCTCTGTGTGTCAAAATGGGAATCCCAAATAATCCAACACAACTAGCTAACTGCAATCAGCCAGAAATCACCTTAAGATATGCATATCAACATCATGAAATGTATGTTGTAACCATCAATCACCTAAGTGGAAGTGGAAATCATCGGAACTATACCCAGAAAATCTCCCACAACTGGTTGCAATATAGCTTGCAAGAGCTCAAAATATATCTTCCCATGGATTGAAGTCACTATCAACAGCGTGGAAAGGCTAGGGGAATGGTAATCAATATGAAATCCTTATGAAAACGTAGGAGTTCGAAGTATGGAAGTAGTTCAAAAGTGATCTCTTATGACTAGATCATCTCTACCAATCAATGCAAACCACCAATTCCTCAAATTTTGGTCTGAAGAAGCTAGCCAACACATCTGTGTGACATGAACTATAGTCCAATGTAAACTAATTTGAAAGTGGACTATGGTATCAGCAACACTTTATCTCCATGTGTCAAAAGAGGAATCCCAAATACTCCAACACAACTAGCTTACTGAAATCATCCAGACATCACCCTAAGATATGGATATCAACATCATGAAATGTATCTTGTAACCATCACTCACCCAAGTGGAAGTGGAAATTAATCGAACTATACCCAAAAAATCTCCCACAATCAGTTGCACCATAGCTAGCAAGAGCTCAAAATATATCTTCCCATGGACTGAAATCACTATCAACAGTGTGGGAAGGTAGGGGGAATGGTAATCAATATGAAATACTTATGAAAACATAGGAGTCCAAAGTACGGAAGTAGTTGAAAAATAATTTCCTATGACTAGATCATCTCTACCAACCAATGCAAATCACCAATTCCTCAACTTTTGGTTTGAATAAGCTAGCCAACACATCTGCGGGACATGAACTATAGTCCAATGTAAACTGATTTAAAAGTGTACAGTGGTATCATTACTGAAATTTGGCTCAAAATTCCAATCCTAACTCAATGCCATACTACCGATAACTACACCTAGTTCCCAAATTCCCTGATCGACACCAATTTCACCAGTGCAATTAGAAAGAAATCCATCATCCCACTCGGAAAGTGGAATACCAAAAGAAGACTCGGTATCCATATCAAACAATGGATTATCAACTAGTTAAATGCTATCATTATCCTCATGCTCAACCCAATCCTCCTGCTTGGACACACTTCCAAGTTTTGATTTCTTTAGGAAGGGCATAAGATCAATATATTTCTGAATACTATCAAGCTCTCCAATTACCTACTTGATTTCTTTATCCCCTTCGCTATTTCTTGTTCCTTGAATTTTTTGGCCACATAAAGTTGATCTTCTACTTCAAGTAATGCATTTTGAGTGTTTCCCAATGAGTTTTTGGTTGATTTTAAGATCATTAGTGAGTTCTTCAACCTTAACCCTTAATTATTTGGATGTAGATATAACCTTATCCGTAATCTTACTAACCACATCTCTATCTTTGATCATACACAAATAGGTTGATTTCATGCCTCCCATCGTGCCCTTAATGCTTTGCAAATCAATAAGGGAAACAATTTGTTCATACCAATTTCTTGGTATCTTTTGGATGATATTCTCAACAAAACTCTTCATTTCATCGAACTTAGATAATATTTGCACTTCATTTTCAATTGACACCATTAATTGTTTCTTCCAAGTTTTATCATTAATGTCAATACCACACAAGTTTAGTGATATGATTTTGTGATGCGTATAAAAATAATAATTTCCTTTGGACCTTACAATGATGTTAACATGGATTCCCCAAGGCTCATGTGCCTCTTCTTCAAATATTTTCTCATCTTCGTCACTAGGCCTCCGATCAAAACCAACTCCATGCAAAAGAAATTCTGATTTGTCTTCAAATCATAAGTCACAAAATCAATTCCCTCTATGGAATCCTCTTTGCATACTTTATGATCTAAGTTTGGGACAACATCTTGGTGAAAAGAGAATTCTTCCTAAAATGAGTCTTCATCATGCTTTGGTTCCCAAACACCTGGATCTCGTGGATCCATGAGCTGATGTTTTCTATTTTAAAGAGTATGCTCATTATGTACCTTATGAGTGGTTGATTTTCTGAACAAATCACTCTACAAGCCTAAGCGATTGAAACTATCATGGACATTTTGCTCCATAGGATCTGTCTGGAAATCAAGCCAACACCCATATGAACTAACGTCATTGACTAATTTTGGAGACTTCAACATATTTTCATTTAACATGCTATTATTTTGAAAGTGAATTAGTGATCTCAACAATGTCATCATTTTCATCTACTCCACTAGTGTCATCAAGGTATACAATAGTCACAAAAATACCATTATATTGGTATGAACTTGAATTCAAGGATGTTTTTTTGTCTTTTCCCTCATGCACCAATTAATCAACAATAGTTGCATGCATGTATAGGAGGTCATATTGGGTTTTTGTAATACATTTCTTGTCGATAAGGAATCTTTCCGAACAGAAGTTTCTAATATGAATTCCTCTTCTTTATCATGCTCCTCATAGGATAAGAAAGGATTCAAATTCCCCTCACATTGAACAATTATCATCTTAGCTAAGACCTTCTTCACAAATAAGGATTTTTTAATCACCCTTTAACATGTTAGCCGATAAGATATAATAAAGTGTCTGTGGCATTTCATCTCTTTCATTAACAATCAAAGTAATAGTAGAATGCATAGCTGTAATAAAATTGTTAGCATGATATTTTATGATGGTCGCAAAGAATTGATAAAACATTTTGAGAATTAGATCATTCAACCCCATATATATCATAATGTTACCAAATATTCAATTTGCAAATTTTTCAAGTATGGTAACCCTCCTAGTAAATTGAGAACCCGTGACATCATCCAATCCTTAGAAACTATCCACCAACAACTGAAAGATATAATTCATTGTGTTATCATAATAAGGAGTGTTAGGTGCTGAAATTCTCGTGATTTAATTCAAACATGAAGTGATCATGAGTCCTATCTCTTTATCTGCGTGTCTCAACAACTTTCACTCACCCAAATAAGTCACCATTGGAGTCATGGATGATTTTTTTACCTGAGAAGGCGATTGATTCACTATGTGCAAACAATCCTCAACTTCGTCCAAGGTGCTAAGAAGAACATCTTTTGGATGGAATAGGTATTCAAGTTTACCTCTTGTATTAAAAAGTTTATTGACCAACTCATCTCTATTCATAAACCAATATATCACAATATTATCTATTAAGAGAGGAGAAATATAATGCATCGAACCAACGAAATTTTGACCATGAGTTGACTGAAATAATATTGCACAGATCTTAAATTCGATCTTAAAGTTTCTTTATTACAAAATTGGAGCAGTACATGGACATGAAGAACAATGAATCCAAGAAAACTATGATAAGTTTATATACACTAGTGTTTAACAACAACAAATAGAATAACAAGTTGCACTTCCTAGGAACACAAATATTGATGAAGCTTTCACAAATATTTCAGTTCTGAAAAAACATAGTGTAGCACTCAAAATTATACAATGACACCATTTTTGATGCGAACTAAAGGTTTCCCAAAACACCTAACAAATATCAAGCCACAATCACTAGCAAGAGGAACTTGGCATCGAAACCTAGAGGAAAACTTCAAACAAATAACCCACATTGAGATAGAAGCTTCAATCTCAACTCTACCAATACTGAGTTTCTCAACACCTTTGGTGAATCCAAACCCATCCAACAAAAACCCTTATTTCATAACATGGCATCCATACATAACTTTCCTAGCAAAACTTCTATCACAACGAAAAAAACTGATAATTATCTTTTCAAGGTCTTCATTAATTTCATACCATAATCATTGAAGTACCAATACGAAATTTGAGTGACTTTGCCAATCACTAGATAGGGAAGAATCTTTCACTACATAACTGATTTCTTCCCAAGAGGATTTTTTGTCGCTTGGAGTTTGAGATTAACCAAATTTGATCTCCAAAACCAAAGTGGTTTCAATTAGATAAATATATTAAACTCAATATAATTTTTATAATATTTTTAGGGAACTTTCTAGAAACTCCTTTTTTAATTCACTTTATTAATTTATTAAACCTTTTAACTCCAAAAAGTGATTTGTTTTATTTTAAAACTTTTTTTAGACACCGAAAATCTTTTTTTAGGATCCTAACATTTAAAACTTTTCATCCTTGCTCTAATGAGGTATAACACTAAGGTGCTCCCTTAAATATTTTAATTAAAACAACAACCTTAGTGAAATTAATTAAATATAGCTCAATATCTCATCCAAATTATAGTCGAAATGCATGTTGAATTTTCGTACCTAGGAAAGTGTTCCCCTAGTGACTTTGTGCCTAAGTCACTAAAAGTGGATAATTGACATGAATAACGGTATTAATTACTTGAGACAAGTAATTAATTCACCTTAGAGAATAAAGTGAATTTTTAAATAAATTTAAGTGGGAGTTGAAATAAAATATTTAATGGAGAGAAAAATAAATTTTCTCATCCATTGATGAGATATCACTAGATTAAAAGTGGGCCCTTGATATAGTGTCCTTTTAGCTACCCTCGATACGTGAAATGAAGATACAAGGGAAAATATTAAAATTGAACTTCATTTCTTCATTCTTCACCACCCCATGAGAGTTGGGGAGGAGTTGACCTTCATGAGAAATGAAGTTGATTTTGAGCGAGACAAGCATGATGATATAGTTGGAACAAATTCCAAGATGAGATAACACAAATTAAAATGCAGAATATACAATAGGTTGTTCATACAATGATTTTTTATACAGGATTGAGCGTGAAATTTGAGGTAGAGGCTGCACAGAGATCGAGGAAGAATATGGGCTTAAATTTCAAGAAAGATGGCACAAATTTCGAGAGTATATTTTGCATTAAATGTGTCAGTACAGCCAGGTTGTACTTAGAGGTTGATAGTCCATATGCAACAACAATAATACAATTTTTGAGGTGAGAAACAACATGAATTTTGAGGCAACATTTAAGTAATATTTTTCCTTCTTGTCATGAAAAACTAGGAGCTAAATAGAAGCAGTTACATTCGTATTATCCTGTAAAATACAGGATAAATTATGCAAGTAATTTATGTGTATGTTAGGTGACATGTTTTTCTAGGTGGAAAAAATGTATTAACACTTGAGATAAGTCTATGTTTTATGCTGAGTTTAATTCTGTTGTTGTGCTATCAATACCTTTTGAAGAAGAAATAGATACTCTGAATCTCTCTCACATGTTTTCCCTTTGGGGTTTTTCTTGGGCCAAATTAGATACAACTATGAGTATGCATTTTTCATGTGTATGGTTGTTGTAATATTTATGCTCTCAGTATTTTGGTAGAATTCTCTTGTGCTTCCAGTTCATACATGTTTATGAGTTAAATTTCATTTATAACAGTTAAAGGGTTGAATGAGATTTTGTATTAAACATAGATAATTTGAATTTAACTTGAAGCTTGTTTCAGAGGTAAAAAGTCCACATGGTATGCGAGATTTGTTGAGAAGAGAAGGGTGAATTTACAGTTAGTGATTTTCATACTTCAGAGGGAGTTTTGATTTTTTCATTTAAGGAATATTTGGACTTACATTTCAGTGTGATGGTTACCAGTTTGAGGTTGGAAGACATATTGGAGGGCATAGTGAACTTTATTTCTTGGAGGGCGAGGATAGTGCTCATATTGCAAGAGAATGAGTTGTGGGGTGAGGTGGTGAACCACACTGAAGCTCACCCAATTTAAATTCCCTCTACTAGATGCAATAGAATTGTAGGTATCTAATAAAAATGACATCAAGGAAAAGAGGATGATACTTAATGCAGTGAAGGACCATGCGATCTCACATTTGACCTCTAAGACTCGTGCTTATTTGATGTGGTAGGATTTAACCAATTTGTACTAGATCTCCAATGAGAACCGAAAGATGGTTATGAGGAGAAGTTGAAGAGTATAAGGAAGGAAACTTTTGAAAATTTGACCTCTTACCTTACTTAGATCACGTAGGTGAGGGATAAGCTTGCAACTATTGGGGACATTGAGTAGGGAAAAGACCTTGCGAGGACTTCACTATATAGAGTAACCAAGAAGTGAACAATCTTTGTGGAGGCATTTGTTGCACAAGAGAACATGTCTTCTTGGGATCTTCTCCAGGATGAATTTGTGCAGGAAGAGAAACAGAAAAATTATGTGCAAGATAACTCATAAAATAACAAGGATGAAGAGGATAATGTTTCCTTTTCATCCACATGTAAGAATTCCAAGATGGGCCCTAATGAAGGGACTAAGGAACACAGAGGTGAGCAGCAGAAGGACCTGTGTAGAGTCATTTGTTATGCATGCAATGTGTTTGACCATTATGTTGGCCAATGTCCTAATAAGAAGAGGGAAAAGCAGGAGAAGGAGGAACAAGTTGCAACTACAGTCGAGATAGAGAGATACAAAACAAAGTTTGAAAATGAATTCTCTCTTCTCAATGTTTTTTCGATTTGTGACATTAGAAAACCTATGGATGCAGGGAAGTGGATATTTGAGAGTGAGTATTGTGAGCACATGACTGGGATGCGAGATGCATTCCTCACTATAGAGACTATTCCAAAGCAACTCGTACAGGATGGATAGGGAACAATGCATGCAGTTAGAGAAGTGGGATGAGTACTTTTCCAGCAAGAATTTGGAGAGCTTCTGGAGGCATCAGGAGTGCTCTATGTTATAGGGTTGAGGGATAACAAAATATCTATTCTAGCCTTGGAGGGTGCAGGGAGTATTGTGGTGTTCAAGAATTAACACATATTGATTTTCCCAATGGATGTGGATCTGGTTCACATAGTGTTAATAAGTCACCGGAGAGACAAAGAGTTTGTAGTGCATGGCCAACCTACATTTGGAGGATCTTAGGGGATGGAAGGATCATATTATGACATAGAAGAAGAGCGAGAAGCTCCAACTATTGATGTGGCATTGAGTAGTCAGTACTGAGTTCAAAAGGAGAGTGATATACTCCAGAGATTGAAGTGGTATTGAGTATTCAATCTTCGATTTAGTGGAGTACGCAAGAGGATACTTATTCCAATGTTGGAAAGAGATTCAGCTGGTATGACTTGTGACTGATGGATGAGTGAGAAGGGACTTCTCAACATGTGGCACCAGTGCTGAGTACAAGATATTGATAGGGACAACTTCCAGAGATAGAGGGAGTTTCTATAGCTGACAGTGTGAGACTAGAGTGTGATTCTGGTGGAGGACAAGACATAAGGACTTCTTGTAGGTAGCGGAAGTGGTGAGTTTTGCTGCTCTGGATGTCCTTCAAGGGATGATGCCTAACATGAACGGAAATTAAATTTGACCTTTCTAGAGAGTAGTTTAGAGAGGGTGGAAATTATTACATTGTGTGAGAAGTACATGAGCATATTACCAGCTTTGGTGGAGAAGCAATTTATATTCTTTAGGGATAAGTTGGTAAGTGAGGGAGAACACCTTCCCAAGTAAGAGAGAGTGTTGAATATTTGTACCTAGGAAAATGTTTCCCTAGTGACTTTGTGCCTAAGTCACTAAAAGGGGACAAATGAAATGACCCTTGTAATAATTACTTGAGATAAGTAATTAATTCACTTTAGAGAATAAAGTGACCTTTTAAATGAATTTAAGTGGGATTTGAGAGAGAAAAGTTTTTTTCCTTAGCCATTGATGAGATATCAATATATTAAAAGAGGGCCCTGGATCTAGTGTCCTTTCATCTATGCCACGAAGGTGGAATGAAAAGACAACGGAAAATATTAAATAGGCACTTCATTTCTTCAATATTCACCACCTAAAGAGAGTTGGAGAGGAGACGACCTTCATGAGAAATGAATCTAATTTTGAGAGAGAGAAGTAGGATGAGATAGCTGGCACAAATTCCAAGAAGTTGATATAGCATGAATTTTAATATAGACTATAGAATAAACTATCCGTACAATGATTTTTTAGTATAAGATTGAGCACAAAATTAGAGGTAGTGGTTGAAAAAAAATCAAGGAAGATTATGGGCATATATTTTGAGAAGGATGACATGAATTTCAAGAGTATATTTTGCATTAAATGTGTACATACAGGTAGGTCATACTTAGAGGTTGATAGATCGTACACAATAGGAGTGACATGATTTTCAAGGTGAAACAACATGAATTTTAAGCCAACATTTAACTTAGATTTTTCCTTCTTGAAACGAAAACCGGGGGGATGAACAAAATCAATTAATGTCATACTCTCATGTATAGTACCACATTTTTCTAGGTGAAAAAATTGTATCAGCACTTGAGATAAGTTTTGTTTTTAATGTTGATTTTAATTTTTTTGTTGTACCATCAATACCTTTTGAAGAAGAAATAAATACTCTCAATCTCTCTCATAGGTTTTCCCTTCGAGGTTTTCCCCGGGCCAAATTGTAGGCTAAAAATTCAATTATGCAATTTTCATGTGTATGACTATTGTATTATTCCTTCTATCAGTATTTTGGTAGAATTCTCTTATGACTCTAGTTCATACACGTTTATGAGTTAAATTTCATTTACAAGGTTGAATGAGATTTTGCATTAAACATATGTTATCACATATATAGTATCTAGCCTACCATATTCTATTTTTTAGATACAGTACATTTTTCAGCCAGATCTCTTACATATGAGATGCTGAGATGAGCAGTTTTGACAAATCATTATTTTGTCAGTGGACTATTAGACTCTCCCATGTCTCAAGACACTCAGATTCGAGGACTGATGTAGCCATTTAGTCATTTGCAGAGCAGTTAGTGATGCCCATATTGATGTTAGTGTTTTCTCATTGGACAGATGATGGTTCATATGGATTATTTGCATGGTTATGACTCAACATTTATTATATTATGTTATGGATATCATTGCTCTTATACTCATCTTTGTGACATATACTAGCATTTAGTGTCATGATCTGGCAGTCATAAATATATGGACTTGGATGTATTTGTATTATGTATTGATGTCCCTACTTAGATTTGGAAGTTCCTGATCTATACTCATTGGTTTTACCCTCCCTAGGGAGAATCGACGTAGTCATTCCCACCATACTCTGGCTTGCTAGTGTTGGATTCATTGTTCATTGTCTCCACCCATCTATTTCCTTCAATTTTTGCTTTAACCCGACCTACTACTTGACTTGTGGCATGGAGGACCTTTCCCCACTAGAACCTTTGTTGGAGAAACATCCCTGTTTATATTGTGTCTCGACTCTAATTTGGTGACAGAACTTGCCTTTGGTGAGTTGGATCGTATGCCTAAATCATTCTGGTCGGTTGTCTCAATGTTTAGCAATGTGCCAAACTCCCCTGTTCACTTGAGATGTTGTTGGATAAAATTGAAAGCTCATGTACTGCTTGTATTGGAAATGTTTATATATGCGCCCATGAAAATTGTAAATTCTAAAATGTGTTTCTTAACATATGTGAGCAAAGGGAAAGAGAAATGAAATACTAAAATACCCCATGAAGGGTATAAGAAAAGGTCCCAAAAGAAATGGTTAAATATATTCTATATCCAAATATTGCTGACCTTATAAATTTTAATATGTCCTGGATGAAAGCTGCAGTTAGTTGTGCCTTTAAGAACTGGTGAATTCCCCAAAAGTTCATATAGGCCAAAAAGGCCATGGAAATAAAATTGATGGTCCTAATGAACCTGGAACAAACTTGATGTAGACATGATGCCTAAGTTGAATAAGCACTCTCTGAACAAGTCAACCATTTGTGAGGCATTGCAATTCCCTATGTTGTTGTTTGTCCAACATGTGGTTATAGTGAGTATTCCCTTTCCATATCCAAAGTGTCATGATTTTAAGTTGGTAGTCATCCTTTTCCCTAGCCTTGTCAATTTCAACCTTCACCCTTCACTAGAAAAGTGACTACAACTATGAAGTGAGTATAGTCCTGAAAGTCTGGTATTAGTAATAATAAATAAAACCCTATATATGTATTTGGTTGATCTACCTCCAGTGAGGTGACTGCTACTTGCTATGATTGTTACTTAAATGATTTGTAGAGCATGTCTTAGCCTTGCAACACTTTCAACAGATGGATAATGGTCTGAGTTATATTATTGGTATATGGTCATTTACAAGTTGTTATATTGTCTATTGGATATTGTTGATGATCAGGCAGAGACTTGGAAAGGGTATGATTATGCACTCTATATGGATTTGGAATCTCTGAGTCTAGTGCGATATCTTATTTTTAGTTTCGGGCACTTGCAGAGATGACCAGGCTCAGTTTATCCTTCTAATGCAGTTTTGCTTCATAGGATGATGTATCTGAGCAGGGAGATGTCTTTATGAGATCTCCTAGGGCATTGTATGGGGAATAGGGGGTGCAGCCACTTGATTGTACCATAGTTCCCCCATCCCAGAGAGTCTAGTGGGCTCAATTGGACAACACAGGAACCATAGGAGGTTGTTTTGGCAGGTTCACATTTCTCGAGGTAGATTAATAAATGATTAAATGGCTATTGAAGAGATCAATTTGGGATACTGAGGCAAGGAAATGGCATGGTATGAGTCATGATGATGAGTGTGATGTCCTCCACACCTTCTCTAGGAGTTAAAGCACCTGATTGGGCCCCCACCTATTTTATGGGCATTTTATATTATTTTCTGGAGCTTTTGGGAGGCTCATTATTTCCTCAAGGAGGCACAAAGTCAAAATATTAAAATATTATATTGTTTTATTATGCCATGGGGCACCCAGAGGGAGTTAGTTAAAACTCCATGGACCCACCATGTGTTTCATTTATTTCGTGTTGAGTGGGGTACCCTCTTTATGGGTGATTTAGTCCACTTTGGTACTTTATGGTTATAATGATCCATTTATTCTATGTTGAGCTCATCTCAACCATTGATTAGAACATTTATATATTTTAATCTTAGCCACTTGTTTTGAAAGTGGTTAGGATTTTGGTTGTCTCATTCCTATTTAAAGGAGAGAGCTTCTCATTTCTAAGGGGTCTTTGGCTCTTGGATTTGATTAATAGAAAAAATTTCTTGTGGATATTTTTTGGATATCCTTTGCATCTGGTGTTCTTAGATGGTGATTGAAAATTCTTTCGATTCCTATTATTTGGGAAATTTGTGTAAGATCTATATATTTTTCAGGATTATTGTCTTGTCTATAGGAGGGCGACTTCAACTTGGGTGTTTTTGCAAGGGGACCTCAACTCGCTTGGACTGGATTCATCTTTAACATGATGTTTTCATTAGCTTCATTGTGATCTATGATTGCAATTTGTTATTTTTATGTAAATATTTCTTTTTTTCTCATGCTGTAGCAAATCTGATATTGTTGGCATTTGCTTATGCAGGATAGAGGGAGCAGTGGTCACTTGGAGCAAAACGTTGGGCTTAGAACTCGCTCAGGTTTTCTCAAATTGATCGGGATAATAGGGATAATCACCATCAAGGAATATACAAGGATTTCCGGGAAATATATGCAGGCTAGTTCCTTTCTTCCGGATCTCAATCCATTGACAATTGCTTTTCTTCATTTTACTGAAAATTCCATAATAATAAAAAACCAAAAATACTAAAAAATAAACCGCTCGATCTCTGGAAAAACCACTGCTGGGTTTTGTAGATCAGGCATTCCCCTCACCAATTCATCCTTAACACTGAGCTAAAGGTGTCTAGTTTGCTCTGGATCTGAGAAATAGTCCTCCCAAACCCTAGCGCTCCTCACCATTTTTCTGACTCTTTCTGAGATTTGATTTTTCTGGAAAAATAAATTAGTGGGTTTGTATATTGGGTCACCCTCTCTCCATTTCTCCTTCAATTCTGAGATGGTAGTCTTCATCTTACCCTAGATATGAGAAATTGACTTTTCAAACCCTAGCGCTAGCCACCTTGCTGTTGGTTTTCCCCATAGACTCAATTTTCCAGGAAAATACCTTTCTGGGTCTGTAGATCGGGGTATCTCCTAGGTGGGTCTCCTCCAACACTGGGAAGATAGTGACTCTATTTCCCTATATCTGATAGGCACTGATCTCCAACTTTAGCACTACCCCCTCTTTGGCGTCCTTTTGTTGTAATCTGATTTTTCCTTGGTGACTCGGGTACTTTGATTCTGTCATATATTTCGTCGAGTCTATCCATCAGTACTAGATAGCCCCAACACTATCCCTGACCTCCTTGCATTGGTCATGTTTCCCAAGGTAGCGGATATCCTCACTTGCTGCTAGTACCTCAACCCCAGATCTAGTCTTTACCTTATAGGTCACATGTGTCCCAACTTGGATCGAACCTCATACTTCCTAAACCATGATCCAAATCCTTGGCTCACCTTGTGACATCATCCATAGATTTAGGGCTTCCACTACCTTACACCTTACGTACCTCAAGTCCATTTGATTTGATCCAGTGTCTAGGTTGGATCTCTCCTGTCGGGAACAGATCTAGGTCTCCCCCTTTGTTGTCTTGGGATAAGATAACATAAAGTGAAGTCTACCTCGATTGGCATGAAAACCATCCATTTGGGAGTTGAGGTAGTCTTGCTTCAACCTCCTTAGTTTCTTGTCCCTCTACCATCCATCCTAGACCCACCTCACATAGGAAACTACAAGGTTGGTGATAACATTTTGGCGTTGTTGCCGGGGAGGTATAGGCCTACCTTGGTTTGACATACCTCACCTTTTCATATGACATATCTTTTATTGGTGAATCACTTGTGTGGTTCACCTAAAGACTCCACCCTGCGACTCGACTGAGGATCGTACCCAACGTATTAATCTTAAGTTCCTAGAACGCCCTATAAACCTGGAAGGATTCCATATAACCTACGCAAGGAAAAACAAACAAGTATCAGGACCCACTTTTTTTTCAAGTTATCCTGTGGGATCTCCTTCAGCCTCATCTAGCCCGAAGGGCAGAACAAACACTAGTGGAAATCAGAATGCTCCTCCTCCACAAAACCCTAGGATTTTTGGAAGGAAGGCCAAGGTATCTCCTTTATATTTCTCTCTGATCCAAGGGGCCCTGCATGACATGCCTGATAAATATTTCGAAAAGGTTCCTAAGTTTGATGGAGTGTTAGCCACCTCCATCGAAGACCACATTGACAAAGTCTGGGATCATATGGAAGCATATGGAGTTGTTGATGAAGATGTATTCATGAGAGGCCTTCTGCACTCTCTAGAAGGATATGTGTGGAAGTGACTTGATAGATTACCTGCTTCATCTATCAATGGATATGAAATTTTTTTCGCAAAGCTTAACAGTTATTGGTCTCACAAGTTGGATGGGAAATTCCTCTTACATCAACTGTTTGACATAAAGAAGAGGGAGAATGAAATAGTCCATGAATTTAACTTGATATTTGAAAAGACTAGAGGAAATATCCTAGATGAAATTAGAACTAAGGATGAAGCAATTGTTATTCATTATTTGAATTCTTTTGACGGTTGGTTGGGTTTCAACTTAAATGATAAGAATACAAATGACTTAAATACTACCCAATTCAATACAAAGATGGTTGAGCAGCATGCGACATCTATGGGTAAGAAAAAAATCTTCGATCATTATGCCCCATCCACTTCTAGATCTGACCCTAAGCTTCGAAAGCCTAAGGAACCTATGAATGAACCAAAAGAATGAAAGGACACATTAGAAACCATGCAAGAGATGATGAAACAACTAACTATCCTGACCAAGAGTGTCACTAGTTTTCATGATTCAGAGAGACATAGAAATCCTTATGGCTCTAAACCCTACTGGAACAACAATAGAGGTCTTGAGAAAGATCCTAATAGAAGATGACTTGAGTATCCAGAGAATCCTAAGAAGAGGAATCTAATTGGTGTGATGAGAATGATGAAGAACCATCAAACACTAGCTACCCCGATGACCAACCAAACAAAATTAATTTTATGAATGATTTTTCTTTTGATGATGGGTTTGGAAGAATTCTCCTAGAGGAAGAGCCATGAGAGCAAGAAGAATAACCTTGGAAGAAGGAAGAGGAATTTTTTGATGAGCCTGATCCTTCATGTTGTGCAATAAATATCCCTGAAATGAAAGAGCAACCACATGTTAGGATCTATAAATGAAGAGTGGATCCCTAACCTTCTTTCTTAGACAAACGCAAAGCAATTAATGAAGATAAGAAGGAAGAAGAATATCTTTCCTTCGGAGATTTGAATTTGAACATTGACATAGAGAAAGATCTAAGCAAGATAATGTGTAATATCCCTATCATTGAACTAATGAATGTGCCCTCTGTAAGAAGCCAAGTAGAGGAGTCATTTGATGGCACTGGACAAGATAAGACCTCTGAGATTGCCTTAGAATCTAGTCACATACAAAGCCTTAGTCGGATGCAACCTAGCAAATATGAAAAGGATCCACTTGTTAACATCTAGTCTGTTATCTATGAAATAAAGAACGGTGGTCACCCTCCCTTTTACCTAACCTTACACATTTAGAATATGCTCCTGCATAATTGCATGTTGGATTTTGGAGCAGCTATAAATGTAATTCCTTTGCATGTCATGAAGGAAATGGGATTGGAGGTGACTAGGCCTTATGGGAATGTTTGTGGCATAGACTCAAGACGAGTACCATCCTATGGCTTGATAAAAAACCTTAGAGCTGATCTGTTTGCATGCTCAGACATCTCCACTATGATGGATGTAGTGGTCATTGACTTGCCCCCAACATATGGAATGATTTTATCTAGAAAGTGGGCAGTTGGTTTAGGTGGATACCTCATGATGGATTTATCATACCTTTGTGTCCCAAACTCCAATGGTGCTCTGATTAGGATCAATAGGGAACCATGCTATGAAAAACATTTGGAGACTTTTGAGGAAGGAATTAAAAACACATATGGGGAAGAATTGTTGAATAATGCTAAGGCTAATATTGTGGAAGATGAAACAGAAGTATGGGAATATAGGTAGCCTAAAAACATGTTTATTGCAATGGAAGACTTTGAATCATCTTCTAAAGAAAATCAAATAGTCAAACTTTCCAGGATGATTAACTTGGAAATGCTTATAGGTGAGTGCTCAGAATAATTAGAAGAATTAATAAGAAGTGAGAATCAACCTCAAAGTCAAGATTAGAATCCTACAACTGGACGTGATGAAACCAATGAAGCTAGGCATATGGGAAGAATCCCTCATAGAGTAAATGAATGGTTTGCTTTGATTGACCATAATAGAAAAGGGAAAGCCAAGGGCTGGAACCTATTTACCCATGGGAAAACCATCTTGAGTTAGCTAGTGTAGGTAGTAAGTAGCACCCATGTTTCTGATGTTGTTGGTTCATTATCTCATTTATCTTTGGAATATGGTGACCTAATTCAAGTCCATGACAACTCTTTGCGTTGGGAAGAGGATGCTTTAATAAATGATGCACCTGAAGGAGATTTTAGTCTTAACAACCTTGCTATATTTCAGACTCCTTCAACCACACCAAATAATGCCTTATCAACCTATCCTCTCATCCCTAATTTTCTCCTGCCACTTGAGTCATCTAGTCTTCACAGTCATGATCTACCTCACATTCATAGTTATTCTGCATCATAGTCTGGGGTAGGCCAAACCGATCTAGAAGGTATGCATCTTCATGTTCCTACAAGAGAAGGCCCTAGCCATAATACTATTGTGTCCCACATACCTTTCCCTTTGGAAGAAAATATAAGTTTCTGGACTGTAGGATAAATTGCTAAACATATAATGTCTCCTCATGAAGAAGGGCCTAATGCACCTGTCCAATAGAAAAGAAGAGAGATTTTAGTTGGTAGTGTAGCCATTCCCATTGATGGTGGTCCACCTAGATTCGATGCAGTTCCTTCTAGAAGGAGCTCAAGGATTATCACCCTACAACCGAGAAGTCTTGTTGATATCCATCCCATGCCTATACATAACATTGAAGTGGTTTTTGAATCAGTAAATAGGAATATATTTCCCATCGGAAGTCAAGTCCTTATCTACAACAACTTACAACATTTTCGATCAGGGCAAGCTGATGACATTTGGGTGGGACCCTTTTCCATTGAGCGTTGCGTGGGTGATATATGCTTTCTTGTTACTAGTACTGGATGACATAGTTTACTTCTTGTCAACTAGAGGGATTTGAGGGGATACATTCTCAAACTCACTTAGCCTTAAGTCCTTTCTTGCTTGGTTAGAGTAGAGTAGGTAGGACATGAATAAGCCTTTCCTAGAAGTAGTGTAGAATATTGCATCTTTGCTTGAAGCTCACCTTTGAAGCTCTTAGTATAGTTTTGATTTCTGTAATCTTGCACAATAAAAAATCAAAATTTTCTTGAAATTTATGGTTATAGATTAGATTTATTTTATTCTTTTTAGTTTTATGTGTAGGAATATATTAAACCCACTCACAACTTAGGATAAAATAATTAATCATTATTTGATTAATTATTCACCCACTAGCTTAATTAGTTGGCATCCACTTGCACCTTAAAGTCAATACATGCCATCTATATCCTATGAATGATTTATTTCCAATTCTGGGTTGATATTGACCACCTTTTGACCATCCAGAATTAGTATACAGGACTTTACAGTAGATTCTGCTTTATTCTACTTTTTCTGCTTTTCCTGCTTTTCTATGGATAAGATAAAAGCTAGTCAACTAGGAAACTGGGAGCTTTTTTTTCCAAACCATCATCCATTAGTTTTTCTCCATTTTCTAGGATTATCATGTTATTTCCATATCCTTGAAAAATCACTCATGCTTTTTCCAACTCGTGAGGTCCTTGATATATTTGGTAAGTGATTTAGCCACCTATGGGGGTTTGCTATATTTTGGTAAGTTAGCCTTTTTGAGCTTTATGAGTTGTTTCCATACAATTCAATTTTCCTATGAGGGATGTACTATTTATGTACACTATTATTCATAATTATTCAATGGAAGGATACACACCAATAGTCATCTCTTCATTCATGTGATTCAGTCTCTTTTCTTCTCGCTATTTTCCTGTGTATGCTTGTGAGAATTCTTAGTAGAAAGATATATTTCGTATGCTTCTTCTTAGAATAATTGCACATAGCATTGATCTATTATTTCTACATGGTATCAGAGCAGCAGGTTGATCAAGTTCTATAGAGTTGAGGAGCGCATCCAGTCTCCTATTCCTCTTTGAAGAAGAGCTTGTCTAGCTTACAAGATTTTCTCCTAGTTTGTTTTGCAGGTTGCAGAGAGTATCTACTAGAGCATATCAACAAATTCAATATGGATTCAAAATTTCCTCTACTATCTCCTTTCAACTATGCTGATTGGAATCCAAATATGAGTGCATACTTGAAGAGGCAATGCCTCTTTGATGTCTCCATTGGTGCATTGAGTGAACCTGAGTCTTATGAAAAGAAGATTGATTGGATAAATAATTGTGATAGAGCTTATGGAATTATGTGTTTGGGAATGTCTCCAAATATATATCATCTCATAGATTCTGCTGAATTTCCATTTGAGCTTTGGAAAATTTTGGACAAAGCTTTTGGTTTGCAGGAAATTGAAGATGAAGCATGGAGCGAACCTAGCATCTCCTCTTGTTCTCTTTCTCAAGATTTCTTGGCCTCTACATTCTCCAATGAAGTTGATAATGATGAAGAATTTTCTCATACAGTTCATGTTGCTGCTTCCCTCTTTCATTTGAATGCTTCCTCCTTCAATGAAGAAGCAAATATTGAAGAGCCATCTTTTTCTGTGTCTCTTGAAGGTGATTTTTCTTCTTGTGATACTATTGATGAAAAATAAGTAACATATGGAGCTACTGCTGATATTAATTATGCTCCTATAACCCATTCATTGTTCTCTCAATCTCCTATCTTAGATTCTGAGATCTATGTGCCAGATTCTTTACACCTCTTGCATACCTCTCTCATTGATGGTGCGCAACCCAGTGACTTCCAGGATGTTTGCTTAGCCAAATCAAGCCTTATTTGTGCCATACCACTTACCTTACTTGATCTCATGTGCTTCAACATATCCTCCTTTGCTCTTGGCATCAATACTCAGAGCCTTCTTGAAGATTTTGAACATCTCCTTATTTCCTCCTTTCATATAGAGGATTCATTACCAGTGTATTCCCATGAGTCTATTGATATGCTTATATATGATCCTTTGGACTCTAATTTAAAAGAATATTTGTAGGTTGATACACATATAATACCACCATCCATACCATCTACCATACCTCTGAATAATCCAAAGACTATACAAATCCCAAGCTCACTAGTTGATTCCTCATTGGTCTCTTATGCAGTGATATTTATCTTACATGATTTGAAGTCTTTCTTAACTTTCAGTGGCTGGTTTTCCATGACCTTAGTCATATGTAGACTGATATTAAACATGTTTGGATATGTTCTAAACACTTATGGTTCAGATCTTTTTCCCATCCATCATTCATATTTTTACACCTATCAGTTTTCCCCAGTTGCTCATAATTTTCCTAGTCTATCCCTATATCCTCATGGAGCCATTGAAGCCTTTATCCTTGCTGTTCCATATGCTAATATTTCTGATATATCAGAGTTTTATCAGCCTCATATCAGATCTATACAGGAGCTACATCATATTGGAAGATTGACATGTGATCCACATCACAATTTTGCAGCTATTCAGGGAATTGGGTGTGAAAATAAACTGTCTTAATTTTTGTACTTCTTGGAAAGGGGTATGCACAGATATCTTTTCCATTTCAGATTATGTTTGTAGATCAGAGTTTGACAGCAGAAAGAAGCATTCAGATAATGCTCCTACTTCATTAGTTGATGAGATACAAGGAGTCTGTCCTCTTCCTTCTTGCATGTTCTACACTCTAGCGCATGATCATGGAGTTCATGATTTCTTTAGCAAGTCCTTCATCCAGAAGCAGTTCAGTCAGCTCATTAAAGTGAAGGTGAAGATATGTTGAAGACATATTATTCAAATTTTGTGCCTTGTCCTATCTTGAGGGAGGATTTTCCCCACGTGGTTTTGCCTCTTTCCTCACTTTTCTAGACATAATAATTGTTAAAGGGTGGCCATAGCCTTGTTGCTGGGCCCTATATGCATCCATATTTTTTGTCATACCATCATAAAGTCAGACTTATAGGGGGGTGTAGGAATATATTAAACCCATTCACAACTTAGGATAAAATAATTGATCATTATTTGATTAATTATTCACCCACTAGCTTAATTAGTTGGCATCCACTTGCACCTTAAAGTCAATACATGCCATCTATATCCTAGGAATGATTTATTTCCAATTCTGGGTTGATATTGACCACCTTTTAACCATCCAGAATTAGTATACAGGACTTTACAGCAGATTCTGCTTTATTCTGCTTTTTCTGTTTTTCCTACTTTTCTATGGATAAGATAAAAGCTAGTCAACTAGGAAACTGGGAGCTTTTGTTTCCAACCCATCCTCCATTATTTTTTCTCCATTTTCTAGGATTAGCATGTTATTTTCATCTCCTTGACAACTCACTCATGCTTTTTCCAACTCATGAGGTCCTTGATAGTTTTGGTAAGTGCTTTAGCCACCTATGGGGGTTTGCTATATTTTGGTAAGTCAGCCTTTTTGAGCTTTATGAGTTGTTTCCATACAATTCGATTTTCCTATGAGGGATGTACTATTTATGTACACTATTATTCATAATTATTCAATGGAAGGATACACACCAATATTCATCTCTTCATTCATGTGATTCAGTCTCTTTTCTTCTCTCTATTTTCCTGTGTATGCTTGTGAGAATTCTTAGTAGCAAGATCTATTTCCTGTGCTTCTTCTTAGCATCATTGCACATAGCATTGATCTATTATTTCTACATTATGCATGTTTATTTTTAGTTCTTTATTTTTATCCACATATTGTTCTGACGACCGGTCTGTGAGTTTTGTATAGCTTTCTTTGGACATGCTGCAGGTAGTCGGTGATATTTTGGTAGCGGTTGCAGAGATGGAAGGATTGATCAAGGATGTGTTGGAGACATTTACCATCATACACACTCTTTCGGTCAAATTGGCCTAGTTAAACCACTATCCTAAGTTTAATTGACATCAGTGGAGCATTAATTACCATCATCCTAGTCATCCTCACGCCTACCTATAGTCAAGGAGGCTAACTTAGCCTTCCCTACAGTCAAGGAGGCTAACTGGAGCACTCCAGGGGTGATCTGGGTGACATTCATGCACCTAATTGCTAACTGGGGGTTACTTTCAGTTCAACCAATCAGTTACAGTCAGTTAAGGCGCCTCCATGCATTAAATATATTATTTAATCATTATTTTATTATTATTTAATGAACTGGAGTGAACTAGGCGCCTTCACCAACTTCTGATGGTCAGTTCAGCTTCAGCTAACCTCATCAAGGTTTATTGGAGTCATGCAATACTAGCACTTGATGGTTGGTTGCTATGACATGTGTTTGATCTCCTTCAGTTGAGATTAAGTCATTTATTGCACTCCAACTTCAGTTAGGATTGGTGAGTCAATTAAGGTTTTTTGTCAAGTGGTTAATTGAGTGGTATTGCATGGCAAAGAGTCAGTTAAGCTAGACTCATGCATGGGAATTCGAATTGTCCCTTATTTATTCGAATTCTTCATTGAGTTAAGCCATGGCTCATGCATGGTATTGTAATCCTTATTTGTTTATATAATATACAGAGAGGAAACTTATTTGGTTCCTGAAAATTTCCAATTCATGAGTAATTGTTAATAATTCTTTGATGAGATTGAATCTTAGTTCCTAGATCATGTGCAAGAATTAATATGGTATCAGAGCCATGGTAGGAAGAAGATCAATTTCTCCATGAAATGTGAGCAATAGCTCAATCTGACCTTACGGTGCCTTTTGTTTTGATTTGCAGGTTTTATCAGGTACAACTTCGAATGGACTCAGCAATCCCTCCTCTCACCCCATTCACAAGCTATTCGGAATGGAAGTTGAAGATGATTGCATATCTCAAGAGACGAGGTCTCTATGAGGTGTCTATTGGAATTGGAAGAGAGACTTATGAGAATGAGAATGACTGGATAAATGACAGTCACAGAGCTTTTGGATCAATAGCTTTGGCCCTTGATGATAGCTTGTACTTTGTTATTGATTTTCCTGGATACCCAAAGGAACTCTGGACACAATTGGACAGAACCTTTGGCAAGCACAATGAGGATCATAATAGTACTTTGGAAATTACAGCCAGCACCAAAATATTTCTTCACTCAAAACTCTCAGCCACTACTCTCTCTAATGAAGTTGTTCAAGATGAAGATGAAGCAGAATCTTCTACACAGTCAATTCGAATTGAAGAAAGTCTCCATGAAGTGACTCCTTCTCCTGATGCTCCGGAAGTTCATGAGATCTCTGATATCTCATATTCTCATAT
This sequence comes from Pseudotsuga menziesii, assembly GCA_001517045.1. Classification (NCBI taxonomy): domain Eukaryota; kingdom Viridiplantae; phylum Streptophyta; class Pinopsida; order Pinales; family Pinaceae; genus Pseudotsuga; species Pseudotsuga menziesii. The sequence goes on from LPNX010202096.1 coordinate 184,304, forward strand.
TGCTGAAATAGAAGAAGACATTCAAATCTCTGATATTGAAGAAAAATACTGCTGCACTTCCATGCAAACATTCACCGGTGATTTTCCTTTGAATTCTGTGCAAAATTTAACAGTAATTGCTTCCGAAAGTGAAGAGAAATTTGATTTTTCTTCCGCTAATGTTGCTGCTGGTGTGCAAATATGTAACAAATTGGATATTTTGGAAGAAATGTCAGATTACCAGAGTGATCCATTCGCTCCCCATGATCTATATCTTCCAGCAAATTTTTGCAGGATTGCATGCACCAAAATTCAGAATTTTGAAGAAGAAGAACACTGTGCATCTACCGTCTCGGTTGACCATAATTTTGGATCTGATATGAACCTTATTGGATCTGATATGATCTTATTTGGATATGATCTGATATTTCTTGGTTCAAAATTTCAGGTTCATAAACCTTCAGTACTGCTTGTAGCTGTTCTCATCAACGGTGTGAAGAAACAAGTACCGCAAGTCTCCTTCAAAACTGCTGCTGGGGATTTGATTTCATTTAATAGTTTTGGATCTGTTGTGAACTTATTTAGATCTGATTTAGATTCTGATCTGATATTATTTTGTTCATATTTTAAAATCCAAGAGCTTTCAGTCATGCTTGTAACTGCTCTCACCAATACCGATGTGAAAAATCAAGTACCGCAATTCTTCTTCAAATTTGCTTATGGGGATTTGGTGTTAGTTTCCTCTTATGAGGTTGCTGATATTTTATATTGTGATTCATTAGCTATTTAAGAATCTATATCAGATTATGGAGCTCAATCATTCACTCTCCAGAGTCCCAGGGATTCTCTACCTTTGGTCACAAGCTCATCTCCTCACAGAACTAGTAAAGAGGAAGACATTCTGCATCCGCATGGACACTTGCTCCTAAGATTTGGGGATGATTTTACCACTCATGGTTTGCTGTTCAAGGCTGCAACATATCAGTTTCTTGAGTGTTCCACACATGGTTCAAATCCTCAAGAACCTTTTCTCTCTCTTCAGATGATTTCAGTTGCTCTACATGGGTCCAGTTTTCACCGTGCAGCTGTTTATATTTCTGATCCAGTTGAGTGCATTGTTATTCTTCCAAAGTGGAAGATTCCTCCAGAAATCTTCACCAAGAGCTTTTTAGAAAATAAGTTCACTTACCTCCGTTCACTGTTGGGGGTGAGTTCATCAGGGTGATCCAGACTACTTTCAGTGTTCAGCTTGAGGGGGGGTTTTGTTCCCA
>LPNX010202096.1:185883-202473 GCA_001517045.1 Pseudotsuga menziesii
TAATTGAGTGGTATTGCATGGCAAAGAGTCAGTTAAGCTAGGCTCATGCATGGGAATTCGAATTGTCCCTTAGTTATTCGAATTCTTCATTGAGTTAAGCCATGGCTCATGCATGGTATTGTAATCCTTATTTGTTTATATAATATACAGAGGAAACTTATTTGGTTCCTGAAAATTTCCAATTCATGAGTAATTGTTAATAATTCTTTGATGAGATTGAATCTTAGTTCCTAGATCATGTGCAAGAATTAATAGGATGTGAGAAACATAGTACAAGGACTAGAAATTATGAGGTTCTCAAGTGCTCTTTTCAACAGAGCACTTGTCCCAGCTGGATCTAGATGTTATCACATATATAGTAGCCAGGCTACCATATTCTATTTTTTCGATACAATACATTTTTCAGATAGATCTCTTACATATGAGATGTTGTGATGAGCAGTTTTGACGGATCATTATTCTTTCAGTGGACTATTACACTCTCCCATGTTAGGACCGAGTCTTAGGACACTCATATTCAAGGACTAATGTAGCCATTTAGTCATTTGCAGAGCAGTTAGTGATGTCCAGATTGGTGTTAGTGTTTTCTCATTTGACAGATGATGGTTCAGATGGATTATTTGCATGGTTATGACTCAGCATTTATGATATTGTATTATGGTTATCATTGCTCTTACACTCATCTTTGTGACATATACTAGCATTTAGTGTCATGATCTGGTGGTCATAAATATATGGACTTGGATGTATTTGTATTATGTATTGATGTCCCTACTTAGACTTGGAAGTTCTTGATCTATACTCATAGGTTTTACCCTCCCTAGGGAGAATAGAGGTAGTCATTCCCACCATACTCTAGCTTGCTAGTGTTGGCTTCATTGTTCATTGTCTCCACCCATTCATTTCCTTCTAGTTTTGTTTTAACTTGACTTACTACTTGACTTGTGGCATGGAGGACCTTTCCCCGCTATAAACTTTGTTGGACAAACCTCCCTGTTTATATTGTGTCTTGGCTCTAAGTTGGTGACAAAACTTGCCTTTGGTGAGTTGTATTGTATGCCTAAATCATTCTGGTTTGTTGTCCCGATGTTTGGCACTGTGCACAGCTCCCCTGGTCACTTGAGATGTTGTTGGCTAAAACTGAGAGCTCATGTACTGCTTGTATTAGAAATGTTTATATATGCGCCCATGGAAATTGTAAATTCTAAAATGTGTTTCTTAACATATGTGAGCAAAGGGAAAGAGCAATGAAATGATAAAATACCCCGTGAAGGGTATAAGAAAAGGTCCCAAAAGCAATGGTTAAATATATGCTATATCCAAATTGTTGACCTTATAAATTTGAATATGTCCTGGATGAAAGCTGCAATTGGCTATGCTTTTAAGCACTGGTGAAGTCCCCAAAAGGTCATATAGGCCAAAAAGTCCATGGAAATAAAATTGATGGTCCTAATGAACCTGGATCAAACTTGATGTAGACATGATGCCTAAGTTGAATAAGCACTCTCTAAACAACTCAACAATTTGTGAGGCACTACCATTCCCTATGTTGTTGTTTGTCCAGAATGTGGTTATAGTGAGTATTCCCTTTCCATATCCAAAGTGTCATGATGTTAAGTTGGTAGTCATCCTTTTCCCTAGCCTTGTCAATTTCAGCCTTCACCCTTCACTAGCAAATTGACTACAACTATGAAGTGAGTATAGTCCTAAATGTCTGGTCTGAGTAATAATAAATAAAACCCTATATATGTATTTGGTTTATGTACCACCAATGAGGTGATTGCTACCTATTATGATTGTTACTTAAATGATTTGTAGATCATGTCTTAGCCTTGTAGCAGATGGATGATGGTCTGAGTTATATTATTGGTATCTGGTCATTTACAGGTGATTATATTGTCTATTAGATATTTTTGATGATCAGGACGAGACTTGGAAAGGGTATGAGTATGAACCCTAGATGTATTTGGACTCTCTGAGTCTAGTGAGATAGTTTATTTTCAGTTCTGGGCACTTGCAGAGATGATCAGGCTCAGTTTATCCTTCTGATGCAGTTTTGCTTCATAGGATGATGTGTCTGAGCAGGGAGATGCATTTATGAGATCTCCTAGGGTGATGTATGGGGCATAAGGGGTGCATCCACTTGATTATACCATAGTAACCCCATCCCAGAGATCTTGGTGGGCTCAGTTGGACAACCCCGACACTCTAGGAGGTTGTTTTGGCAGGTTCACATTTCCGAAGGGAGATTAATAAATGATTAAATGACTATTGAAGAAATCGATTTGGGCTATTGAGGTAAGGAAATGACATGGGATGAGTCATGATGATGAGTGTGAAGTCCTTTTCACCTTCTCCAACAGTTGCAACACTTGATTGGGCCCACACCTATTTTATGGGAATTTTTATATTATTTTTTGGAGCTTTTGGGAGGCTCATGATTTCTTCGAGGCACAAAGTCAAAATATTAAAATATTATATTGTTTTATTGTCCCATGGGGCACTGAGAGGGATTTAGTTAACACTCCATGGACCCACCATGTGTTTCATTTATTTCTTGTTGAGTGGAGTATCCTCTTTATGGGTGATTTAGTCCACTTTGGTACTTTATGGTTATATTGATCCATGTATTGTATATTGAGCTCATCTCAACCATTGATTAGAACATTTATATCTTTTAATATTAGCCACTCGTTTTGAAAGTGGTTAGGATTTTGGTTCTCTCGTTCCTATTTAAAGGAGAGAGCTTCTCATTTGTAAGGGGTCTTTAGCTCTTGGATCTGATTAATAGAAAAAGTTTCTTGTGGATATTTTTTGGATCTCCTTTACATCTGGTGTTCTTAGATGGTGTTTGGAAAGTCTTTTGCTTCCTAGCATTTGAGAAATTGTGTGAGATCTATATATTTTTTAGGATTATTGTCTTGTCTATAGGAGGGCGACTTCAACTTGGGCATTTTTGCAGGGGGACCTCAACTTGATTGGACTGGATTGATCTGTAACAGGGGGTTTTCATTAGCTTCATTGTGATGTATGATTGCACTTTGTTATTTTTCTATAGATCTTACTTTTTTCTCATGCCACAGCAAATATGATATCATTGACGTTTGCTTATCCAGGAGAGAGGGCATAGTGGTCACTTGGAGGAAAACGTTGGGCTTAGAATTCACTCAAGTCTTCTCAAATTGATCGGGATAGTAGGGATCATCACCGTCAAGGCATCGACAAGGATTTCCAGGTAATATCTCTAGGTTAGTTCCTTTCTTCCAAATCTCAATCCATCGACACATACTTTTCTTCATTTTATTGAAAATTCCATAATAATAAAAAACCAAAAATACTAAAAAATAAACCGTTCGATCTCTGGACAAACCACTTCTGGGTTTTGTAGATCGGGCCTTCCCCTCACCAGTTCATCCTCAACGCTGAGCTAAAGGTGCCTAGTTTTCTCTAGATATGAGAAACAGTCCTCCCAAACCTTACTGCTCCTCACCATTTTTCTGACTTTTTTTTAGATTTGATTTTTTGGCAAAATAACTTAGTGGGTTTGTAGATAGGGTCACCCTCTCTCCATTTCTCCTTCAACACTGAGCTGGAAGTCTCTAGAATTCCCTATATCTGAGAAATTGACTTTTCAAACCCTAGCGCTGACCACTTTGCTACTGGTTTTCCCCATAGATTGACTTTTCCGACCAAATACCTTTCTTGGTCTATAGATCGGGGTATCTCCCAGGTGGGTCTCCTCCAACGCTGGGTATATAGTGACTCCATTGCCATAGATGTGACAGGTACTAATCTCCAACTCTAGCGTTACCACTTCATTGGCCTCCTTTTCTTGTAATCTGACTTTCCCTTAGTGACTCTTTGATTCTATCATATCTTTCATCGATTCTATCCATCAGTACTAGATAGCCCCAATCTTTTCCTTGACCTCCCTGCATTGGTCACGTTTCCCAAGGTAGCGAATATCCTTACTTGTTGCTAGTACCTCAACTCCAGATCTAGTCTTTACCTTATAGGTCACCTATGTCCCAACTTGGTTTGAACCTCATACTTCCTAAACCCTGATCCAAAGGCTTGGCTCACCTCGTGACATCTTCCATAGATTTAGGGTTTCCACTACCTTACACCTTACGTACCTCAAGTCCATTTGATTTGATCTGGTGTTTAGGTTGGATCTCTCCTATCGGGAGCATATCTGGGTCTCCCCCTTTGTTGTCTTGGGCTAAGATAACATAAAGTGAAGGCTATCTCGATTGGAGTGAAAACCATCCATTCGAGAGTCTAGGTAGTCTTGGTTCCACCTCCTTAGTTTCTTGTCCCTCTACCATCCATCCTGGATCCACCTCATATAGGAAACTACAAGGTTGGTGATAACAACATATATAATTTGATTTTAACTTGAATCATGTTTGAGAAGTAAAAATCCACAATGCATAAAAACTGAAAATTGGCCATGTTGGAGTGATCTCAATCATGAAATATGATAAAGAGACTTAGCTATGTGACTTACTAAAAATAGATGCTCCATTCGAAGGATCTTGGAGCCAAATTGGAAGTTAGCAATAACATCTAAAATCATCAAATAACTCTTCTAAATCGTCTGAGATCATTGGTAGCATCAAATTACCCACAATATCAGGTTAATACAAACCCATAAAATCAGTTCCAACCACAAAGCAAGAGAACCCAAAAAATGGAGACATTAAATTTAAGGTTTTGGTACATAAAATTTGGTACCAAAGCATATGGTCCTTGGTTTGACTCCTTCAAAACAAGTCATCTCTTTTTTTCTATATATTTTTGAGGGAGGTTTTAGATAGTGAAAATTTTGGGAGACATAGGACAATTTGATAGGTGTTAATGAACCATCATTTGGAGTCCAAGAAACCACTTTCAATATGAAATCCAAGAATCATTCTCATATATTTATATGTACATATGTTTAATGAAAAATATCATGCTTATCATATTTTCTTGTGTATTAGTTTTCTTCCCACCCGGGCATTCCACATCCCAACAATGGCATTAGAGCATTTCTAAGCCTTATGGCCTGAACTATTTTGCAGATATTCCTTGAAACCTGAGCTTTGTTAATGTTGTCATTCCAATTTACTTGCACTCAGTCCTTCCAGCTATACGTTACTTGGCAATACATCTCTTTGTGTATCCACCGTCTAACCCTAATGTTCCAGCTATGAATTATTCTGTCATGCTTTCATGAAGCGACCTGCGCCATCCTCTACACCCGTTATGTGCAAATCTCTAATCCATCCTGCATGAGAAATCTTAATTCTTGAGTTGTGACCTCACTCGAGCTATCTCTTCTATGGCATGAATGCGACCTTCAGGTTATGGACCTCAACATCCGTCACCCTTTATGTGAGAGAACCCTAATCATTAATGTTCTCTCTCCCCTGCGCATGTTTCATTCCAATCTTCATTTTCCATCATTTTGCATGATATACACATAGAGTAACATCTGAGTTAATTAGTACAATTCAGCCATGTCTTGATTATCATTCAAAAGATGTCCCAATTCATCCGTCGCCTTGTGAACCCATGCAACAAAACATTCCAATATTCCTCTTCTGTTCATTCCAACCTCCAAATCAATGTGCGAGAGCTGCGTGGAGACTTGAACGCACTAGAGACGCTACGTGGACTTGGAGAACACTGTGGAGACCTCTATACACCCATGGAGACCTGCATTGAATTGTGTTCGTGAGATGTGCGAGCTGCTTAGAGCTGTGTGCGTGGTGCATGAACTGCTGCGTGAGAGCTATCTCCTTTATTATATGAGCTATTCTGCCCCATGAGCCGAGATCTCCACTGCTGCATGAACTAAAACCTTCCACTGCTCTGCTCTGTGACCTAGCCATGGTGAGACCAGAATACTGTTGTGTGGGGCTGCAAAACCAAAGAATGATAGCTAACTGCATAGAGGTGTTACCTGAGGTAGGTCGGCATTGAGATAAACATTGTTATAGAGGAGATATACCTGCGCATGCATGCGGAAGTTTTCAAACGATACTACTGCTCATTTCACGACCAAACCCTAATATCTTTCAAGTTGCTTCTCCTTTTGTGTGAATCGACAATGAGAAAAGGGCGAGGAAAAGGGCGGAGGATTCTTCTGGTCCATTGGAGAACCAAGATACAAGGAAGGAGGTTTACAACCCACGATTATGCGTTGTGATTGATGCATTGTTGCGTGAACCCTAGCTCCGTGAGTCAATGGTTTGCTAAATTTATGATTTATCTTTCGATCTCGTTGGAATCAAACAATTGTCTCATTCGAAACTCTGGAGACAAATCATATCCTTGAGTTGGAGTTGATGTCTGAGCTTAAAAAACATGTACGTTGGATGGACCAACAACGAAGTCAATAGTTGAATTTGTTGTTGGTTCGTTGGATGGACCGAACATACATGCTTGTTAAGGATGGCCAGAGTTGATAGGTTTGAGAGGCGAGTAGGCCCCATGGATATGTTCTAGAATTTTCTTCCCTCTTTGATTTAGCGTCTCGTGACCTCCAGATATAATTTGATACAAGAGTGCTCTAAAGGTGATCTATTGGTTTTCCTACGACTTCATCGCCTTTTTCTTTTCTTACTTGAGAAAATCTACTAGTCAATTTCCTTTGGGAAGAAGCTTTTTGGAAAAGATTTTATACACATTCCTAAAGTTTGATAATGTTTTTTCTCTAAATAATCTGTAGGTTATTGTATCTAATAGTTAACTTAATATAACAACTACTTAATTTATAGTTATTAAAATTATAATTGAAGTTAAGCTCACAATTGAATCATCATTGGAGTTAAGTTAATAGTTGTATTTAATAGTTAATTTAATATTTAATATAAAGTTATTGTTGTTAATATCACAACTCCTAGTTATCTCATTTGTTTGCCTCCAAATGGAGTTTTGGACTTCAATTGTCACAGAAGCTGCACATTACCTAATAGATTGTTCTTGTTTCAGTGCAATGAAGGTCGACTTCTCAGGCTAAGAGATCGAGTTCATCTAAATTTAATTGAATAGATGTATCACTATTGGAATAATCTAATAGTTATCTAATAGTTATTTAATATAAATGCGATTAGAGTAGAAGTTATAACTATTAGTAAGTCTAATAGTTATCCAATATAACCATGATTAGAGTTGAAGTTAAGCTAGAGTTGAATTTAAGCCAATAATTGTAGAATCATTGGAGTTAAGCGAATGGATACACATATCTAATAGTTAATTTAAAAGTTAATATGTCCACAATTGCAATTCAAGTAAAAGTCATGATTGGAGTTGAAGTTAAGCTTAGAATAGTTGTATCATCAATGGATTTAAGATAATAGTTGCATCTAATAACTGAATAGTTGTATCTAATAATCAAATAGTTGAAGCTGAAGTTTAATTTTTCCAACCATCACGAACTGTACTTATCAAATGTTAACTAAGCTATTTTTTTATTTTTTTGAAATTGTTAATTATGAAATTGGATTGCGCCCATAGAATCAATCTGGACAATACACTTGTCTCATTCTCATTCGTAGATGAAAAAGCATAGATGGTAGTCCACCCCAAAATTCTAAGATATATACGCCTATAGCTAGATGCCCAACAACGAGATGCACGAGTCTATTAGGAGTTCGGATGATTTTATTAGGAGTTGGCTAGACTCCTAGATGCCTAATACAGCTGGACTAAGCCTTAAGTGATTAGAGTTAAAATTAAGCTAATAGTTGTACATCTAATATTTAAGCTAATAGTTATCCAATATAACTGCGATTAGAGTTGAAGTTAAGCTAATAGTTCTAGAATCATTGGAGTTAAGCTAATAGTTGTATCTAATAATCGATGAGTTAAGCTCGTAGTTGTATCTAATAATCGAATAGTTTAAGATTAATTTTAATTTTTACAACTATCACTAATTGTACTTATCACATGTTAATTAAGCTATTTTTATTTTTTCGAAATGATTAATTATTAATTTTGGATGATGCTCATAGAATCAATATGGACAATAGACTTGTGTACTTCTCGTTTAATTTTGGATGACGCCCATAAAATCAATTTGGACAGTACACTTGTCTCATTCTAGTCGGTGGATGAAAAAACATAGATGGTAGTCCACCCCAAAATTCTAAGATATATACTCCTATCGATGTAACTATTGGCGTAACAAGCACCAAGGAAAATTATTAATCAAATTGAGTTCATCTTTGCAATAGGGGAAAAATTTTTAGTGTATTCGATGCATTCTTGTTGAGAGAATCCCTTGTGTTGATGTTTTTTTTTTTCCATCAACATTACTTATCTTGAAAAGTGTTTCGAAACCCCCCTTCTGCTTCGAAACGACATGATATTCACTGTTTTTTTCCTATCATTTGTGCAAAAATATGCAAACCTATCATATGTCTCCAGATGACTTGGCATTGACTTTGGGGTTTCCACCATTAAGGAATCTTCAAAATTCTTAATGAAATGACTAAGATAACAATTTACAGTTGTTCATAGTTTTTGTTTAGGTTTCCGCACTAAGGTGTAGAGGTAACATGTTGCAGCTCCAATCCAAATGGTGTTCAATATTGTTATTTGGTTGTTTTGCTTCAAAACATCATTTGAAAAAGTTAATGTAGGATTCAGTTTGAGGATCTCAACTGTGCATGATATTTTGGCTTGTGGATTTTTCCTTTCCATTTTCTTCTTATCCTCCATCAATCTTTCACTATCACCATTAATTTGCATTCTATAAACTTTCTTATATAATTATGTGATATAATAAAATAAAAATTCACATATTCACTTTTATATATATAATAAATTTTTATAGCTTTTATAAACCCCCCGCCCCCACCCCACACACACACACACACACACACACACACATATATATNCTCACATAAAAAAATTTCATACTATCACAGACCTTACCTTTTTCAAACTTACAAACTTTGTGAATCGTTACTCATCTCCTCAAGCCAAGCCTCAAAGTTCAAGCAAGTTACAAATAAGCCATCTGTCATGCACACCACGTTAATTTAATTTCCAAAGGCTTATGAATTAAAAAAAAAAGGGTTAACCACAAGCTTATGAAGCGTGGGATAAAGTTCTATACTTTAAATCGAGGGGTATGGTATATGTTGGCAATGGATAATAAAAGAGTTTAGATACAAAAGCCTTGATCTGATTGCCGTAACTACAACGTAGTTGACATGTTTTGTCACATACCCCAAATTGCAATTTTTTTATGTTTTAGGAGACATTATGTTTTAATTTAATTATAAACTTTGTAACTAATGACCAAGTAGGGTCAAGGATAATTGCATTTAATTGCCAAATATTTTATTAATTAATAAATGAAAGATGAGACAACAACTTAAGGAGGTTGTTAAATGAGTGTTTTACTGGCCACTTGGTGGAATAGGCTGGGTTTAGAGCAGATTGACACTTGCCAGCATCCTCAAACTACTTCTAGTTGTTGCATGAGGAAACTTCCCTATTTTTGTGGTCATGTTCCCCAATAAAGTGGAACAAGAGTAGGTGGCTCATTAAGTGAAAAATAACCCAAAAGACCTAGGCATGCTGATAAAAACTACCCATTGAATTTAGTTGAGGCTGCTCATTCTTTTACTTTTGAAATTTCTGAGTGGAATTAGTGCACAAGAAATTTGATGGAGGGGACAAACATAAGTGTTTGAGTGAAAAGTGTTGATTTACTGAACTAGTGCAGCTGTTTTGAGTTGAGTTATTACTACTACCGGAATAATTATTACTGCTAATTACATTGTGGAGTTGCAGAGGTTTCTAAACCTATTCTCTCACCCAGTGTTTTCAACCAAGTCGACTAGTAGACAGGCTCGGGGGTCCTAAGATTTGCAGCTCAGTTGTCTTTAGTAGTTGGTTGGGAGGAACGGGCTCCTTAAGTTGTTGTCTCCTCTGCTATACAACCAGGTTCTACATGTTATTTCTAATTTATGTATGCAAGTATAGAAATCTGGAATGTATAAATTTAGGATTTGATGCATCTATATGACTATTTTGTTAGTTAGATAAATCTTTTATTGATTTAAGATTTATAAGTTCTGTTTAAGTTATGTATTAGAATAAATGATTTAGGGTTAATGTAAATTTACTTATGGATAAAAATACCTGACTGTATTTTTCCACACCTTCAAGAAGGTAGTACTCTAGTCACAGTAGGTGAAAATAATTATGATGAGTAAATCAATTCAAGAAGTGTAGGAATATAATTATTTACTTTCAACTGTTAAAATATTTATAGGAATGTTTAGCAGGAAATCTCTCTATTTTCAGAAGTTTCTTAACTAGAATATATCTGTAAAAAAATTATAAATATAAACTTCTACAAAAGAATGTTGATTAAAAGAAACTACATAGTATGTGTAACTGTGTTTCTTGTTAGCATAGTAAACACATTGTCTTTAAAGCTTAAACCTAATATAGATACCTATAATTATTAATTATCACAGAAAGAGAAAATTAACATAAATAGGAACAACATAGATTATTATAACAGTATAATGAAATTGTAGAAATAATCTAAGTTTTATAAATAACAAATGCATAGTTGTAGTAATATTGTAATATAAAATAACAACTGCAAAATAACTAAGAGTACAAACAACAATAATGCAGAGATTAAAATTAAAATAAAAAATACAAACCCTAAATTAGAGAAAGTGTCAACCAAGACTTTCTTTGTCTTCCTCTTTCCAAAATAGGGCTTTTACAGTTTTACCCTTATTCTCATAAATCAAATTCTTCATTTTACAATTATAATATCTATATTATAAATGCCCTATATTAAATAAAAATTTACACAGAAACAACATTATACTGTTTATCAATTAGATATTAAAATAAAATGAGAAAATATAAATTAAATATTCATAAATCAAATTTTACATAGTCGAACTTGGGTAGTATTAATAATCCCTTTTCCTTTTGGACGCTCGCACGAAGTTGGTTCCACTTTTTGGTGCCACTTAGGAAATCAGAAACGCACTTCCGAAGTGCAAATCAAGAACGCATATGCATTATTGATGGTATGTTCGGAATAACCCGAGCCCAAACACAAGGCTAAGGTTTGTGAAAACGTATCGCGTATGTGATATATCGCATATGCGTTTTGTAATGTTAAATATCGCATATGCGATATTTAACATTATTGTTGGAAGGATTGTTAAGTGATCATAATGGATGTGGAAGACACGGTTGATACCTATCCATACCAATGATACCCATCCATGCATCATGTTGGTTCCTTGCATCCATACATCATGTTGGTTCCTTGCTTCATGCTTCATGCTTCAATCTTGCTTCATTAAAGGTGATGGTTCATGAGATGATATGAGTAGGGTGGATTTTTTAGGTTTTATGAAGAAACCATTGTGGAGGATATACGATCTAAAGATATTCGAAATGTAGAGATTGAAAGCCATGATTTTAGAGTAATTATTCAACAACCCTTCCATCTCACTCTCTTCTTCCACTACCTTCCCAATGAAGGTTTCCTACTTCCAACAACACCCAATCAATCAATTTCATTTTGATATTTGCATTGGATGGACTCCAATAGCAAGGTCCAAAACATATCTATAGATTTTCCTAGAATTTATTGTTCATACAAAACAATATGGCATAAATGAAAAATGTGAATTATATATATTGTTCTATTCGAGTTTGTTTGAATAGAATGCTTGTGCCAATATTGTAATCTTAGAAGGAACAAGATCAATCATATAATTTCTCATAGCCTCCATAGTATAATGAGCTTTGAATGACACTCTTTTCATCCTTCCTTCTCTTTCCAACTTTACATCAACTAGTAGATAGGCAAGCCTAAATTTTTCTTCATTAACATATGAGCTATTAATACACAATAATCCATTTGGTATTGTATCATGAATTCTTCCAATTAAATTATATCCGGATAGAACAAGGAATGTAAGAGGACTCAGAAATGTTTCTTACATACCATAAGATAATTAGTGCTTGTAAGTTGAAAGCAGTATGTGCAAAGGGAAATAATGATCAATGCTATTAAATAATAACAAAATAGTGATATTATCTCCACAAAGTAGTATGTTAACATTTCATAGTACATATGGCTAATAATGGATCTCCACAACGTTCCTAGAAAATATACACAAATGATACCACATATTACCCTTCATAAAAAAGCATGCAATATAGTGTTTCTTACTTTTCAATATCGCATATGCGATATTGAAAAGCAAAAAAAAAATAAAACAGAGGCCGCAGGCCCCTTAAATTTTATTTGCACAGGATTGGGACAGTGAAAAACCACAAGGGAAAAATAGCGCAAGTGCGATTTGCGTCTTAGCTTTTCGAGGTCGAGTTCGAGGTCAAGTTCGAGGTGGATTTCTCCAATGGTAGGTAAATGCTAGATTATCCTTTTCACTTAGTCTTCCATTCTTTAATTTTTTCCATAATTTCATTGTTTTTATAATTATTTTAAACAAATTTTAAAAAAAAATTGAATGGTCAATCAATAATGATTAAAAGTAAAATAACTTGTAGTTTTTTGTTTAAATATTAACAGACAACAAAAATGAACAACAAAATGTGGAAAACCCACCCTCTAATAACCCACAACAACCTAACCCACAACCTAACCCAAACCCAAACCCAAACTCGGAGGGGGAACAAGATAGAAACGCACAGATTATTGCGCGCTTGGCGTCATTGAGGCGCCTTAGCTCATCTATTAGAGGGGGGGATCGTTTGAGAGAGCCTTTATCTGATGCCTTAGACACAATAACATACACAATTGTCGAAGCCCAAGGAGCTCTGTACAACATTACCCCGTACAGATAATCCAGGAGGCAATACTACTCCGATGGATTGACTCATAAAGACATCAAAGCCCTTAAAATTACAAAAGACTAGTTATTTTCATTATTTCGGGACCCTAGCACCGGATTGGTTCCACCCACCAGTCGAGCACACATTTCCATAGACTGGTGCATTGAACCAAATATAAAGCCCAATTGGATGGATCGTTGGTATATGGTCTTCGATGAAGACCCGCATGGGAATAGGGACATCCCATTTTATTTCCTTAGGAAGTTGTATGTAGAATTCATCCTAGAGAAACATGTTAACTACTTCGATCTCTTATGAAACCAGGGTGTTGGTCATGGGATGCCCCAAGATAGGGAAGGTGCCCGGACAGATCCTAACCGTGTGCCATGCCCACCACGCACACCAAAACCCCCTTGGGTATATCCTCCTCCATGTCTTGTGATTGAGAATACACAGGAGGCATTATTTGACATGGAAGATACATTGCTTCAGCATGGGATTGATGTCCAGGGCAATGTAGACCAAGGGATTGGCACTTCTAAGGCGGGCCCATCTACAGATCACAGAGGAGATACAGAGTCTTCAGAGCATTGTGTTACTCCACACCCTTTCACATCGTGTGGAGGCATATGCTATGGCCCTGCTTCCAACTTTCGAGACGATGGATTACTTCGCTTTGTAAGTAAAACTCATTATTTTCATATTATATTTTGTTTCATGTCAAAATGTTCAATTGTTTCGCAATTTATTTCTATTTAATTATCTAACAAATTATGTGAACAAATATACAGCTGGTGTCCCATGGCACACCACAGTCGCATAGTCTGCCTATCAACTTTGAGAACATTGATGCGACTGTCAATATTGCTTATGGGTTTGGTTCTTCACCAATAGGGGTAAGAACTATACTTGTTAATTTGTCAACTTTATTTACATATTTATAGTATAGATTGTAACATTCAATATGTATCCTAATTTTGATACAACATGTTTTATGTAGGTTGACCAGGATGAGTATATTGTATCGCAGCCTATTCCCTCTCATGTAGAGGTAGATTCATAGACATAGGTATTATTTGAAATATGCTTTTAATTATATTTCATTTTCTTTGGAAAAATAATTTTGTAACTTGTATCGCTTTGACATATGTTACTTTATGCAGGAACCTATTGTGACAGTGGTGCTTGAAGAGCACCAAAGCGAGGTTGTTGTCAACCCACCTTTTCCCCCTATCCAGGTATGTATGTTTCGCTTTCTTTGGTAGTTCATCATTTTCCTTCCAGGTAGTATATATGTCTCTGATTCACTATTTTATATGAAATTGACATATATATGTTACTTTATATGCAGGCCCCTAGTGAGGCACCGATGCATGAAGAGCACCAAACCGGTGGCCCACCTTTGACGAGCCAGCAGGTATGTTTATGTAGATCACTTTCTTTGTATGTTTGTGTACATATTTTTCTCTGATTTGGTGCTTGAAGAGACCCAAATTGGTGACCCTCTCCCCCCCCAAGGTACATGTATATTTGTTGACATTGGCATATATATATATATATATATATATACATATTTTATGCAGCCTGATAGTGAGAAAGTGGTGTAAGAAGAGCACCCAAATAGGGTCGCTATTAGTGAGGCACTAGGACCCATGATTACTTACTCATGTACAGTAAGTAGAAATGTTATTTTGGTTTTGGAATTTGAACAAATGTATATAGAATTTTTAAAGGTTGGTAAATTAACTTACAAAATTTGGTTTTTCTGCAGTCTCCACTGATGAGACCTATCCCTCTTATTCAGCAATGGGGATCACCAGTGAGCAGTCGCAAAAGAAAGCTACACTTCTCTGAAGACTCTGGTAGTGGCAGCAAAATGGGGGATAACTAGAAAAAATGTATAGGGGGCATACATAGATGTAACTTTTTGTTCATATGTACACACAGATGTACTTTTTGATCCATTATTTTGTATTATGGCCATGTGGCATGGCAATTTTTGTACAACATTATTGCTATACATATATAATATAAAGAAAGGTTCAAATTTATACATATATATCGTTGACTTGATCTTGGAACATGATATCATGGTTGACTTGGTCTTGGAACATGATATGTGTGGTTCACCTATGCGATATAATGATGTGTGGTTCGTGCATGTGTGCTAACTTAAATGAATTTCCAATACTTAAAGGAAGAATTTAAACGACTCATCAACTTTTTAACATCATACAATTCTAACATAAAATAACCTACCCTAATTTACACACAGTAACACACAGTAACATACTCTACAATTCTAACATACACACAATAACATACTCTACATTACCCTACGACACTAACATCATACCATACTATGATACAATAACATGTACCATAACATAACATACTAACAATATGTACCATTTAACACTAAGTCATGCATGCATGTGTAATATATACCATATCATACCCTACAATACCCTATGATACTAGTTCATCATACCATACTAACATACATCATGTACCCTACAAACCCTAAATTGGTTGAAGTAAACCCTAGTTGGTGCATGCAAATTTGTGTTCATGAAATCCTAGTTGGTGCATGCAAGTTTTGGTGATCATGTGTTTCTAGTTCCCTCTCCTAAATTGCATGATTGCTCACTAAACCCTAGTTCCATCTCATACCTTGGTAACCCTAGTTGGAGCATGCAAATTGTTGTTCATGAAAGCCTAGTTGGTGCATGCAAGTATTTGTGATCATGTGTTTCTAGTTCCCTCTCTTAACTTGCAAATCGCTTACCAAACCATAGTTCCATCTCATACCTTGGTAATCCTAGTTCCACCACGGGCCTTTAATTCCATCTCATCAAAATACCCCAATAGATAACAACAGACAAAATACTACATGATCTTTGCAAATGTGCCAATTTCAAAAATTGTCCAAAAATAATAATAATAATATTATAGAAAATATCCAAAAACACACAGTCTTATACATCCAAAAAACTGTGTGAACCAAAAGATTATCTAACTCATCCAAAATAGTGAAATATACATCTATTACGTGTCACCTTTATTTGAATCACAAGGAAGAAACCAAATAGGGCCCTTCAATTATCTCTTCTAACTCCATATCTTCCAGAATTTGACTTGCTTTAGGAAGAGAATCAACAATAATGTTTAGTTCCCAAAAACATGCTGAAAATAAATGTACTAAAGAGTCGCAGTATTTGACAATTAGGTCTTGTTTAACATCCAATTTATAGTGAGATCCTAGTCAACAAAAACCTAGAGAATTTTTACACCACCATTGAAAGCACATTTCATCAATAGCATTGAGGCCATTAATTATGCAAAGTTGTTTGTTCCAATGCCAGTTCCATTAGAGGAAATTTCAACTCAAAATGGGCCTCCTAAAAAAAATTAATAAAATAATAGTTAAAATAATAAAATAATATTTATTAATTTCGGAGGAAGAAAAAGAAAAAAACAACTTTTTTGTTTGTGTTTTCGACATATCTCCCCGTGCTTTTACTCAAATTTCGATCGGGAGATATTGTTGGATGCGGAATTAAATTCCGCATCCAATGAGTACCCACTTGGAATACTTTTGATAGACCCTGCTACCTGAAAAACAAGAAATACCTGAAAAATGTGATGATGATGTCATCATCACGTTTTTTCAGGTATTTCTTGTTTTTGGGGTAGCGGGGTCTGTCAAAAGTATGCCGAGTGGGTACTCGTTGGATGCGGAAT
>LPNX010202096.1:211213-220732 GCA_001517045.1 Pseudotsuga menziesii
ATGATGATTAGGATGATGGTGATGATGATGATGATGACGAGGATGAGGGTGATGATGATGATGAGGTTGACAATGATGATGATGAGGATGAGGATGATGATGATGATGATGATGATGATGATGACGATAATGACCATGATGAAGCTGATGAGGATGAGGGTGATGATGATGATGATGATGATGAGGATGAGGATGATGATGATGATGAGGATGAGGATGAGGATGAGGGTGATGATGATGATGATGATGATGATGATGGTGACGATGATGACCATGATGATGCTGATGAGGATGAGGGTGATGATGATGATGATGAGGATGAGGTTGATGAGGATGATGAGGAGGATGAGGATGAGGGTGATGATGATGATGATGATGATGACAATGATGACCATGATGATGCTGATGAGGATGAGGGTGATGATGATGAGGATGATGAGGAGGATGATGATGATGATGACCATGATGATGCTAATGAGGATGAGGGTGATGATGATGAGGATGAGGGTGATGATGATGATGAGGATGAGGGTGACGATGAAGCTGATGAGGATGAGGGTGATGATGATGATGAGGATGAGGGTGACGATGAAGCTGATGAGGATGAGGGTGATGATGATGATGATGAAGCTGATGAGGGTGATGGTGATGACGATGATGATGGACAATGATGATGATGAGGAGGAGGAGGAGGATGATGACTATGATGATGATGATGAGGATGAGGGTGATTATGATGATGATGAGGATGAGGGTGGTGATGATGATGAGGATGAGGGTGATGAACAATGATGTGTTAGGACAAAAAAAAATTAGTTAAAAAAAAATGCATATGCATTATATCTTTATCATATCGCATATGCGATATGAATAAGCTATAACGCATATGTGTTATATCGCATCTGCGTTATATCTTATTCATATTGCATATGCATTATATCGCATATGCGATATGAATAAGCTATATCACATATGCTTTATATCGCATATGTGTTATTTTAAAATTTAAATAATTGGCGGGATTAAGGTTTGGCATTAGGTTTGGAAGTAGCTTTGGAATACTGAACCTATTGGCTAGGACAAATCAACCAAGGCTATTTCTTTTTCTTTTAGAACTCTATCAATATGCTCAGTTTAGATGGCATGTTTTGATATGACATACACAATATTTTTTTATGAAAATGTAGGATATTGTAGAGTACGAAATGACGATTCTGAAAATGTAATTTTTTCCTTCAAAACTATGTTTTATTTATTTATAATTATTTTTCTAAATGACACACGTCAGTTTTAAAAAATACATACATCGATTGTTTGTTATATAACTTTTGATTTCCATCACCATTTCCCCAAAAAACTATATGGTGCACTAGATGAGATCAAGCTCTACGATATTATATTTAGAAATCAAGGATTTAATTAATTTTGGCCCCTAAAGTGTTGCACCTGCACATAAGGTTTTAATTTCAAGCTTTTCTGACTTCAATAATTAATAATAAAAACATAATTCATGAAAAATTCTGAATAAATAGTGTTGCAATAGGCCCATATGTCCTTTATATGTCTACAAGATTTTATCTCAAATGGACATCGTTTATCTCATATATTGCTGCACTCGCACAAACATACATGTTAAGATGTGCTGAAAATTTGAAAACCCACTTTCACGGAAACTAATTTTATAATCATTTACACACATTTTCTCTGCATAAATGCTATATATTATGAAAGCTGATTCAATTACCTATCTTTTCTTTTTTTACTTCATCTTCAAATAAGTTAGGGAAGTACCCCTAATTGTCACCTAAAGTCAGAGTTTCCCATTTATTCCAGTGTTATGTGGCATCTAAAGTGTCTTTAAAGGCATCCATGATTGGGCATCAGCCCTTTTATTATTATTTTTCATACACCAATCTTTATACTAACGGGAAAAACTCAGAACTAGATTTCATATTAAAATTTCCACAGAATACCCTCATTATAATAAAAAATCAAATTTGTGGACATTTACAGCAACAAAACCTTTCCTTTTTCCTTTATCAAATCATTCTCTAGACATAGGTAATTTTTAGCAATAAAGTTCTTTAGAATTCATTGACTTAAGCTTAACAAAGTGAAGTTAAGCCGACACATCCTTTTACTGCTAATCAGTACAAGTTAAAAATAAAAAAAATGTTTACAATCCTATGAAATGAAAACCATAACATATTTTAAAAATCTCAGCACTTCACAATGAAGTTACAGCCTTACGGTCTGTCCAAAAAGAATTACTGTAACTCAAACAAGTTACGTCCACATGACCTTTCCAAACAATGCAATGTAAAACGTAGGCATGACGAAGAAGTTCGAATCTTGGTGAAACAACATCATCCAAACCCCACACATCACCATAGAAAGGACCTCAGGCATGAAACCAAGGCTTACCCGGTTGCCGAAGAAACGTGGAACCCCTTTGCGCGAAGCCTTCCAGCTCACAGTCGTGAGACTCCACCTGTAGAAAATCCTACACATTAAAATAGAGAAACATTAAGTTCTTTATTCAAAAGAAAACTTGGTTACAGTAAAGAATTGATAAAGCTTTTGCACACAGAGTTAATGAGTTTACCTGGAGAATTTATCCTTGACCGCACAGTAGTTTATTTTACACAATAATTCTGGCCAAGTAAAAACCTCTTACCCTAGCAACTGGGTAGGAGAAAACTCAAGATAACACATCAACAAGATTGATAAAGCCAACAACAAAGGCCACGATGAAACCCAATCTCCTCACGGTCAACGAATTCCACCAAGAAAGCTGTGAGTACAAAACCAAAGACCACACTACTAGCAACCAAAGGATTGAGCTTGGTCGTTTCGAGGGTTAAGGCCACTCACGGAGCTAGCCATTGGAATTGAAGGTCGTCACTCTCATAAACAAAATGAAGGCATCAAGGCCATGAGGCCATGAGCCTGCAACATTTTTCACAATAGCGAAGGGAAGGTAAAGAATGTGAGTTTTTAGGGTTTTTAAGCTTTTTGTAGTAGGGTTTACCAATGTCAAAACCCTATCCAATAACCTATGACCACGTGGATTCCACTTTCACCTTGATTTTGTGGGTGCTGCTCTATAGTTCGAGAGTTGGGTGAAGCCTGCAAAAAGGCTATTCATAACCTTGTTAATACTTTGGTTAAAAGCATATAAGTTTAATATTTCAAGTATAGAGATGCTCTTAGCATAAGTTTTGGTAAGGGTATTATAATCTAGTTTTACATAGATAGGGTTATAATTATTACATAAACACCTTTTAGTGAGCATTAAGTTATGCAAAGTATTTTATTTGTTTTTTTTCTTCAGATAAGGAAATTTCCCTCCCTTTAAAAAAACAAAGCATTTATACTTCACCTACAACCACATAATGTTTTCATTGGCACATTCATTTAGTAAAAACCTAGGGAGTAAGTAAAATTATACTATGCATGAACCGTTTGTTTCGTATATAAATGTAATTTATTTTATACCTAAACATATGTAATAATTGCTTATGATTATACATCGATACAAGTTCATATAAATTACCTTGGTAACAAGTAACAAGGTATTGTAAGATCTAGTTTGTAGAACTTATCATTCTCTAGAGTTTCATGTAGGGTTTTGCTTTAATAGAACAACAAAAGGATAAACATAGGATGCACAAGATATATTAAAAGTTAGGAAAGAAGCATCTATATATAGTTTTGCTTGGAGTTATAAGTACTTGTGCATATAAATAAGTAAATAGGAAGCAAATATACATGTCCTTAAAAACAAGAATAAGAAGGTTAATAACTTAGACCTCAAAACGTTGTGTAACAACTTAACAATTTCAATATTTGGAAAAGATACAGATTTGATGACACCTTATTTTGCTCAAAGCTATAAACTAAACAAATATTCTAGCATTTTACTTATGCTAGTTGAGATAATTAATCTCTATCCTGAAACTAGAATACAAAATGTCTTACCTGTAAAAATACCTGTACAAGAAGCATCATTTCACTGCATTAGCTTCAAAAGCTAAGTAAGCCTTGGGCATGAATTGAAGTTCCTTCATTTTTAAATAGATAAACAAACCTTAGTAAATCGTAAACAAACAGTTGTTTCAGCTCAGATTACTTCAGACCATCACCTACTAAATCAATATTTTAATATTTAATTATGAAAGCAGATAGTGAAGTATGCAATTACAAAAATTAATAAAGGAATTGGTTTTAGTTTCTAGATTAGAAGCTTTAAAATGATAACTATTAGCGGTTAAGTTACCCACGTCATCGATGTTTTTAAACATTAATTGTCGCAAGAAAATTTTTAAGTTTTTATGAAATTTTGGAGTATTACATGTGGTATCAGAGCACACGTTCAGACTCTAGGCCTAAATGCGGCTCAACCTGCATAGACAAAGAGCAGATAAAATGCATGCATACTAATTATTATTTTATTTTTGAAATGTTATTTCTAGAAAAATTTTCCGAGCTAGAATTGTAGGTATGGAAAGACTCGAGGAATATGCAGATGAAGAGTCCCTGTTAAATGAACAAAGTAATTCTAGAAGAGAACCGATTAAGGAAGAAATCACTAATAAATATTCAGAATTATTACAAACTGTTAAAGAATTAAGAACTGAAATAGAAACAGTTAAAAAAGAGAATGAAAGAATTCTAAGGGTTTAAGAGGAGTTGAACTAGATACTGATGGAAAAATTTCAGAGTGAAGGAAAAGATAAACCGATAGGATCCGAAAATACATCCTACCAACATAAAAGTAAAAGGTCCAAACAGTCTAAAATTGAAAGTAGTTCATCCTCTAAAATTTATGGTGACTCACATCGGAAGAATAACCAGTACTCTAGTGATAGCAGTGAGGATAATTACCATTCTAGAAAAACAAAATTTAATCCTTATGAGGAAATTTTGGGAGAATTTAAGAAGATAAAACCACCAACTTTCAATGGTGAAATTGAGAAAGGAGAGGAAGTTGAAGCATGGATATATGGAATGAAGACGTATTTCCAAATCTATAATTACTCCAACCAGCTGAAAGTAAGAATGGCCATTTACGACTTAACTAGAAAGGCAGATATCTGGTGGCAGGATTTAAAACGAGTAAAAGGTATTAAGGAAAAGAACATTAACTGGAGTACCTTTAAAAAACACTTTAAAAAGAAGTTTATGTCAAAACAATATTATGAAGAGTGAGCTAAAGAATTCTATGAACTGAAGTTGGGAACTATGAACATGAAGGAATTAAACAAATTTTTTTTAAGTTTACTACATTACATGCCTTACCTTGTGGATGAGAAGCCTAAGGTGCAGCGGTTTCTAAGCTGTTTACCTTTTCACATTAAAGACAAAATTGAATACGATAATCCAAAAACCCATGAGGAAGCGATGCGAAAGGCAAATTTTTGCTATGAGCAGAACTAAAAAAGGGAAAGTATGCCAAACTGGAAGGCTAAGAGGTCTAATAATTATGAATAGAAGAAGAAGGGTTTCATATCTAAACACAATTTTAGAAATAATAACACATGTAACTTTTCTAATAGGAATTTCCAAGGAAATAAAGGAAACTCACAGTCAACCCCTAATGGCCCTAGAAATAAAGAACCTACTAATAATCATAGCAACTACATTAAGAATAATGAACGTAAAGAACCAGTAAAGTGTTGGGATTGTAATGGGCCTCATTATGCATCAGTTTGCCCTAACAGAAAGAGGACTATCAACAACATTCATACAGTGTAGGAGGAGATGACTATTGGTGACTTAGTAAGGGGGATGCCAAGGATCAATGCAGCACTGGAAAACATGCAGGCTTATTATTAAACTTCCATGGTTGAAGTAGAAGGTAAATTAAATCAAACACCCATTTCTATCTTAATTGACCCAGGGGATAGCCTGAGTTATGTTTCTCCTAATTTAGTAGAAAAAAACAATTTATCAGTAGAGAAGTTTTCAAATTCATGGTTAGTTCAACTAGCTACAGGAGCAAAAAAAAAAGTGATTAGTTTTGTAAAAGAGTGTACTGTAATTATGAATCAGTTTGAAACTTCTGTGAAACTAAATGTACTTCCTTTATGCTCTTATGATATGTTAATTGATATGGATTGGTTAGAACAACATAGAGTAGTTTTGAACTGTTTCAATAAAACTTTTACTTGCATAAATAATGAAGGAGAAACAGTAACCGTAACAAGAATTCCTAGGAAAACAACTATCAGACAAATCTTTGGCTTGCAATTAAAGACAGTTGTTCGGAAGGGTTGTAAAGCCTTTGCTGTAAATATAATCAATGAATAACATACTAATAATGAAGATAAACTAAAATTGGAAGATATTCCAATCCTGAGGGGGTATTCAGATGTATTTCCAGAAGAAATTCTAGGACTACCTCCAAAAATGGAGTTAGAGTTCACTATTGAGTTGGGACCCAGTGGAGTGCCCAGCTAAAAAGCCCCTAATTGGATGAATATATTGGAACTAAATGAATTAAAATCACAGTTAAAGGAACTTATTGATAAAAAGTATATAAGACCAAGAGTGTCTCCTTGGGGAGCAACTGTCATTTTCGTTAAAAGGAAGGATGGTACTCTATGCTTATGCATTAACTATTGTCAACTTAATAAAATGAACATTAAAAATAGATACCCGTTACCTCGCATATATGATCTGTTTGATCAGTTGCACGGAGCAACTATATTTTCAAAGATTGACTTACGATATGGTTATCACCAAGTCTGAATCAAAGATGAAGACATTTTTAACACAGCTTTTAGGACCAGATACGGTCACTACGAGTTCATTGTCATGCCATTTGGGCCATTAATGCCTCGACTATCTTCATGTGTTTAATGAATAATGTATTGCATAAGTATCTCGATAAATTTGTAGTGGTTTTCATTGATGACATTCTAATTTATTCTAAGTCTAAAGAAGAACACGAGGAGCACTTAAAAACTGTTTTACAAAAGTTGAGAGGACATCAACTTTATGCTAAATTTATTAAGTGCATTTCTTTAAGGATAAAATACAATACTTGGGCCATGTAGTAACTAAAGAGGGGATCTCATTCGATCTAGAAAAGATAAAATCAATTGAAAAATGGCCAGTTCCAAGGGATGTGACTGACATGTGATCATTCATGGGGATTACCGGTTACTATCGAAGATTCATTGAGGGGTTCTTAAGAATTGTGAATCCAATAACTTCTTTACAGAAGAAAGGGAAGAAATTTGAGTGGAATAAAAAATATGAAGAAAGTTTTAAGAAGTTAAAAACATTATTAACTACTACACCAATCTTAAGAATTGCTGAGCCTAATAAGGAATTTGTCGTATGCACTGACGCACGCAATGATGGTCTAGGTGGGGTCTTAACTCAAGAAGGACACATAATTTCATACAAGTCTAGGAAGCTTAAAATTCATGAGAAAAAATACGATACTTACGATTTAGAGTTGGATGCTATCATACATGCTTTGAAGATGTGGCACCATCACTTAATCATAAGAATTTTTTTGTTAATGACAGATAATACGAGATTAAAATATTTGTTGGATCAACCTAATTTAAACGCAAGGCAAGCTAGGTGGCTATATTTCCTTAGCGAGTACGATTTCGAGATCCAACATATTAAGGGAAAAGAAAATAAGGTCGTTGATGCTCTAAGTAGAAATGCAAGGCTGAACTTTGTAGCAACAATAAGCACTTATAAAATAGATTTAGAAGAACAACTACAGGAAGGAGTTAAATTGGATGAAAATTATCATAAATTACAAGCTAAAGTGGCAGAAAATTTAACTGAAAGTTTAAGTACAGGGTATAGTCTAAATGAAAAAGGATTAATACTTCATAAAAATAGGTTGTATATACCTAATGTACCTAAAATTAAGCTACTGATTTTAAATGAAATTCATAAGACTCCTTACTCAGGACATCTTGGTTATCAAAAGACCATAACCATGTTACAGAAGGATTATTTTTGGCCAAACATGAAGAATGAATTGGCAGAATACATTGCCAGGTGCTTTGAATGTCAACAGGTTAAGACTGAACACCACCATCCAGCTGATTTACTACAGCCATTACCCATCCCTAGCTGGAAATGGAAAATAATCAATCTTGATTTTACTACAGGTCTACCTAGAAATCAGAATCTGAATGATTCGATAATGGTATTTGTTTATAAAATTAGTAAAGCAACTCATTTTATACCTATAAATACCACCTACAAGGCTTCTAATATTGATAATATATTCATGAAATAAATATTCCGTTTACATGGGATACCGAAAGTTATAATTTCTGACAGGGACCCTTAGTTTACGGGCAATTTCTGGAAGTCTTTATTTAAAGTCTTGAACACTACTTTAAATTTCAGTACATCTTTTCATCCCCAGATAGATGGACAGACTGAAAGAGTGAATCAAGTATTGGAAGATATGATAAGAATGTATGTTAGAGAACAACCAGGTAAATGTGAAGATTACTTACACTTGGTAGAGTTTGCTTATAACAATCACTACCAAGCTTCAACAAGATACAGTCCATTTGAAATTTTGTATGGAAGAAAGTTCAATACCCCCATATCATGGAGTAACCCAGTTGACAGGTTAGTACTAGGACCTAAATTATTGAAGGAGATGGAGTTAATTGTAAAACAAGTGCAAGGTAACTTAAAGGTTGCACAAGATAGACATAAAAGTCAAGTATATCTTAAACGAACTCAGAAAGAGTTCCAGGTTGGTGAACATGTTTTTATAAAGGTAAGGCCTAAAAATAGTTCTTTGAAGTTAGGATGTTGTGTTAAGTTGGAACCCCGATATTGTGGGCCTTTTGAAATATTGTCCAGAATGGGACAGGTGGCATATCAACTGGCTTTACCCCCAAATTTAAAGGTTCATAATGTTTTTCATATTTCTGTATTAAAAAACTATGTACATGATGCTACTCATGTTATAAATTGGAATGATATGCAGGTGGAACCTGAAGGATATTTTCTGGTGGAACCGGATTGTATCCTCGAAAGGATGGAGATCTTGCTTCGGAATCACACCATTGGACAGGTGAAGGTGTAATGGAAGCAACTTAGTCCAAAAGAATCCACTTGGGAATTGGAGAGTCATATGCGAGCAACATATCCAATTATGTTCCAAGACAACTCTGACAACACATATTTCAAGAAATCTAGAAAAATTCTATTACAAGGACTTCTATGACATTGAATTTTTTTGTAAACGTTTTATTTATTTCATTTAATTTGTAAAAATTATGCATTAAAGAAATATTCCATTAAAATTGGAAAAACTAATCCTAGAAAGAATGTTTTTATTGATCACAAATTTTATTTACCCCAAGTGTTTTTAATATACAATCATAAAAAATGAAATGTTGTATCATTTATAACCAGTTCGGTATGCCATAAATTAGGAGGAGTATATGAAAATTTGTAATTTGTTGAATCGTGAGAAAAAATATTCATGAAGATATAAAATGTAGGATTAATGAA